>JABUQX010059496.1:7500-47670 GCA_015478945.1 Trachelipus rathkii | reverse complement strand
AATCCAAATTATTTGGAGAGACGATCCCCTTTTTGGTTTGGACGTATTGAAATATGGATTCGAAAATGCTGTTTTTCAAGGGTTACCTCCTTCCTGAAAAAGCTTCTGAAGAGGCCGTTCTTGTGACGTTGTCTTTCTTACGAAGGAGGCGGTTTCAAGAGACTGTCAGGAGCCATATTAAGAAGAGAAGAAAATCAATTTCGGCTTGAGTCATTCCATTGGCCACTTATCTTAGTCTCTAATCTTATTGACTTCATCTTAATTAATTATAAGAATCATACTTAGTTAGTACAAGTAGAAGCAGTACTACATAATAATAATAAATAGTAATATAATAATAATATATATAATAATATAAATAATACATAATAATAATAATAATTAATGTAAATTAATAATTAATAATATTAATAATATAATATAATAATGAATAGTAATATATAATCAATAATAATAATAGATATAATTAAATAAGTTAAATAATAATAATAATAATATAATATAATAATATATAATAATAATAATAAATAATAATAATATATAATAATAATAATCAATAATAATAATCAATTGTTTTTTCAGGTATAGCGAAGTACAAATTTTAATCATTTTAATAACATAATATTCACAATAGTCAATAGTTTATTACAATTTTAAATCGCATTATACAATAAATCTTATAAAGCTAGATGTATTTCTCTTGTGATAATGTATTACTATTGTGCAACACAGTCGTGTGTTCTTTGCAAGCCCCCGGTTACATTTCAATACATGCACATCATTTCACTCCCATATATCTCATAATATATCTCTTATCGCCTATCACTATCCCTTATGCTTTTAAGCAACACTCAATTAATGATGCTCTTACCTTCTATAATAAGCATATTAATTGTATTTATGTTACAATATATATATAGTCATAATTAGAAATAAGTTTCAATTATACAAAATTAAGCTATCACGATCAAATAATAACTTAAGTATTCGATATTCAATAATGTATGCTAACAAATAATAATTATTATAATGAATAATATATAATAATATAATAATAAATAAATAATAAATAATTAATAATAATAAAATAATATACATAAATACTAATATTTATAATATTGGATAATAGTAATATAATTATAATAATATTAAATAATAATAATAATACTAAAAATATAATAAATATAATAAATAATAATAATAATAAAATAATAATATAATAATATTGAAAATAAATAATAATAATTATAATATAATCACGCAATTAACACTTTAACCATTTACAGCCCTTTTTCAATTACCAATTTTGCAATTTGATATCCTTCTTACGAATAGACAAATTCATTCATTACTTGGACAAAACAATCTACACTAAAAATATAAATATATTATTAATAATCAATATAATAACTATTAATGAGGTATAATAAAAACATAAAATATAATGAATATAATCTTATAACTATATAATTAAATAATAATAAATAAATATTAATAATAATAATATATAATAATATAATACGATATTATTAATTAATGATAATAATAATTAATAATAATATAATAATAATAATAATAATAATAATAATAATAATAATATAGATTAATAATAAATAATAATAATAATAATATAATAAATAACATATAATAACAAAAAAATAACAATTAATAAAATAATAATTATAATGAATATATAATAATAATAAATCATATAATAATAATAATAATTAATAAAATAATAATAATAATAATCAATAATAATAATAATATAAATAATAATAATATATATTATAAATATATATGTTTCAGATGACCAGTGTTGCTAAATGTCAAATTTTTGCGTTCTACTCAGTTGGGTTTTTGGCTTTTACGTGTCCCTACTAAAATATAAATCTATTAATAAAAATAATAATAGATAATACATAATAATAATAAATAATATAATATAATAATAAGATATAATAAATAATAATAATAATAATAATTAATAATAATAATAAATAATAATAATAATAATAATAATTATATATAATATATAAAATAATAATAAAATAATAATAATATAATAATAATTAGATCATAATAATATAATATAAAGTATAATATATATCATTTATAATAATAATAATTATTCAATAATAATATTAATAATAATAATCAATCATTTAATATTAAATAATCATTAATATTATATAATAATTATAATAATATAATATATAATAATAATATATAATAATTTATATAATAATAATATAGTATAATAAAAAATAATAATAATAAAAAATAATAATAATAAATATATATAATATAATATAATATAATAATGTATATAAAAATATTAATAATATAATAATAATAATAATAATAATAATAATTAATAAATAACATTAGAAAAACCTAGAATAATAATAATAATTAATAATTATTATATAATAAAATACCTTGTAAAAAGGAAATAAATCTAGTCGTAATAATAATAACGTTTCTAATATAAATCTAAAATAAATAATTACTATATTATAATAATGTTTTTATTATTATATAATAATCACTAATAAAATTTAAAATAATAATAATAATAATAATAATAATAATAAAAATAATAATAATAATAATAATAATAATAATAATAATAATAATAATAATAATAATAATAATATAAATAATATTATTTTTATATTATGATGATCCAAATATACGAATAATAATAATAATTGATAATAATAATTAATATTTATTTTATATTTATGATGTTTTCCGTATATTCAAATATCATAAGAAGCTTTTGTAAATAAAATTATAATAATAAATTAAATAAATAAAGAAATAAGTAATATAATAGTAGTTTGAATATTCAAAACTTAGTACGATATATGAAATAAAAAGAAATAAAAAACTATAAAATATGAAACCGTGAACCCATTTCTCGAATTTCAATAATAATAAATAAAGATGTGAACGAAAGGAAATGATTCAAAAGAATGAAATGAAAAACAAAAGAACAATATGAGAGCTAAGCGAAAACTTTAATAAAGAAAAAGGTAAAATTGAAGCGATTCACCGAATCCCCTTTCGGCGGAGCTCTCGGGCGCTCTCGGGAGCTCTCGGGCGCTCTCAGGCCGGTCGGAAACGCGCTATTTTAGATAAAGGTACTTAAATGTCCGATGTGAAGCTCAAAAAGGTAATTCAGAGGCAGTGTTTCTCTTATTGGGGATAAAATAGGAATTGAAAAGTTTTATGGCGTCAATTTTGAATATGTTTTCGTTTTCGCAATGTATTTTTTTCATTCTGTTTTTTTTATAAGTTATTTCATTTTTATTTATGTTTAGTGGATGGAAGAGTGGTTTTTAATATGTTTTTATATCGGGTAATGTTTTCTTCGTTATTTGCTCTTTTGTTTCTTTGTTTTTTGTTATTTTTATTAATATAAATATTTTCAAATGTAATTTTTGTTGTTTTGTTTCTTCACCTAAAAATTATTTAAATATAGATTTTTAAATTAAAAATAATTCTTTTAATAGTGTTAAATCAATTCTAACATTTTTGAAGGAAAATGATCGAAAGGTCAAAATAGGTCGAAATTGTATTAAAAAAAAAAAAAAAAAAAAAAAAAAAAAAAAATAACTTTAATAAATTAACTAACTTTACCTAACAACTATCCTAACGGCCTGCGCTGGCTGTACGAAATATTATTTTTAAGTTGAAATGTATAAAAATTCAGACAATTTTTTTTTTTTTTTTTTTTTTTTTTTTTTTTATAATTTTTTATTTTTTTTTTTTTTTTTTTTGCCTTTTCTCCCATATTTTCCTGCTAACTTATTTGAACAATTTTTATAAACTTCTTTTAGGTCAAGTAGTTTGAACTATCATATTCTAATTTAAACAAACAGTAATATTTAGCGAAATGGTTGATTTCCTATTTGTAAAAAGGAAAAAAAAAAGGGAATTTAAACAAACAGTAAATCTAATAAAATTTTTATATTTGCAAAAAAAAAAAGAAAAAAAAAAAAAAAAAAAAAAAAAAAAAAAAAAAAAAAAAGAGTAATTTTAAAAAAATTTAAAAACCAAATTTTATTAAAAAGATTTCTTTATTATAAAAAATTTTCTAACTTATGATTACATTTATTTAAGATAAGTATTAGTTTTTATTACCTATATTAGTCATTGGGTCACAATATACATAAATAATAAATAAAAATAATAATTAAGAGTAGCTAAAAAATTAATCGATAACAAAAGTCAATGGTTAATTCTAAATGGATGAAAAAGTACTGAATGCATAATTTCCTTATATTTATATCATATATACTATTATAATATATATATATATATATAGATAAGTATTGAATTAAAGTATTTAGCCAGATGTATGTTATATTATAATTACATTATGTAGGTAATGTTGAGACTATATATCTATATATATTACTATAATATTATATAAATAAATAAAGATTATATAAAATATTATTTTGTTTTGTAACTATGACTAAAAACTAATAAAATATATATTATATATTTATATATATATTAGTGAGAGTAATAGGAGTACGACCATCGACAAAATTTCCATTAATATATGTTCCATCTCCTTCTCTCTCTCTCTTCGCACGCTCCTCTCGTCTCTCATCTACTCATCTCTCTTCTTCTCTCTCTCTCATCTCTCGCTCTCTCTTCTCTCCTCTTCTTCTCTTCTTCTCTCTCTTTCTCAACTACTTTCTCGATTTAAAAAAAAACCTGCGCGATTTATTATCTATTCCTGAAAACTGAGGCGAGACACATAAGCACGATTTGAACATGGAAGAGGCTAAATGCTTTCGCTATTCATGCTTATTTGATAGAATTTTATACGGAACGTTTTAAGGCTATCGTTCCAGATACGACGAAGCATGCAAATGGGTCCACTCAACACAAGAGACCCAATAGCATCAATGTGAATCTGAAACGCTAATTAGGCTCACACGGTTTCATCCTATATATACTATATATTATAATATTATATATATAAATTATATTATATATATAATTTATCATATTTATATAATATATATATATATATATATATTATATATATTATATATAATATATATATATTATATAATAATTTATTATTAATATTATATTATAATATATAGTATTATATTATATAATATCATATATATAATTATAATGTATATTTATATAGAAGTATTTATATATAATATATATATATATATATATATATATAATATATATATATATAATATATATAGTATGATATATATATATATTATTATCTTTTAGTATATATTAATATATATTATATATTATATATATATATATTTATATGTATATATATATATAATATATTATTATTATATAATATGTGTTATATTTATTTTACTAATTATATATATATATATATAATATCTATATTATATAATATATAATAATATTTTAGTATATTTATTAATATATATTATATGTATATACATATTTTTAAATAGAAATTTTGTAGAATACATTATATTATTACTATATATATATATATATATATATATATATATATATATATATATATATATATATTGTATATATTTATTATAAAAATATATATTTTCTGTTTAGTATTATATTTAATATTATATATATTGATTATAATAATATATATATATATAATATATATTTATAAAATATATAATATATATAATATTCATCTTATTTATTGATTATAAAACCACTATTCTTTATTTTGCCCTGTGAAATAATATACTGTACTTTAGTGTTTTATTCAATAATAACTTTTAACAACGTTCATTCATTACATCTAAGGCCATTCTCCTAGCCGTCTTCTACATCTAAATACAGGAATATAAATGAATATTTCTCTATTATAATGTGATCTACAAACCTGAGGTGTTATTGTTTTTTTGTATTATTATTTCATTGAAAATCTTTAAATATCCGTTTTTTCTACTGTTTATTCGTTTACTACTTTTTCAATTTACGAAAACTTTCAACAATTTTCTCCAATTCACCAAATTTCCATTTTAATTTACCGTAGCCTTCGTTCATTCTCCTTGTTTACATTTTATTCTTCATACTCAAATAACAAAATATTCTTCTTTCTAATATTATTATTATTCTCTACATTAATCTCTCCCTCTCCTTCTATGACATGACTGTGATTCCAGTTCTTGTTCGAGTCCTCCATCTCACGTTTCACGAAGCACATTAAGCAAGCACTGGGGATCCCATTGAAAATACACCTCGGATTCAGTATCGTGAGCATATCTGATGTGACCAATATCTCTCATACTAATCTCAATACAGAGGTTGAACAATTCCAGTGGCATCAAATACCTTGTTGAGCAACTCTTTTAATTGTCAAATGTCACTGTCACTATCAGAATGACATTCGACGATTAAAAGAGTTGCTCAACAAGGTATTGTCCTCTATTTTGAAAGATATCTTTTGGTAACCAATGGAGGCTCTTCATCTCTCTAAAAATCCTTCCCATCAGACTGCCAACATATACATTTACAAATAGTGTCGCTAAATTATTTTCATAGTTAGCAAAGTACAGGTGAAGATCTATTTTGATTTCCAAAACTCAAATTCCGCCAAAAATTTTGGGATATTTAAATCGATATTTGAGTCTTTCCCATTTCTCGCTAATGAACCCATATAGTTGTTTGGAAATTTGAGGTCTTAATTTTATTTCTTGCTATTGAAAGGAATATTCCAGTAATAGAATCAGCAAAAATCGTCTCATGATGATTGAAAGTTGCTTAACACAATCTAGATAGAGTCCTCTGTGTTTTTGGTATGGCAATGAATACTGTCGTGAGCTTCTCCAGATTTATAGATCTTGCTTGCTAGAGCTATTGTCCTCTTCATAGCAAATTCTCCAAGGGCATTCGAAATTTCAATTTAATTCTCACCTGTTGTCTTGATCTGAATTCATCTTAATGACAGCAGTTTCCAGCTCATCCGTCATTATTGATGGTCCTCCATTATTGTTGTAAACATTCAAGGTCCCAGGATTACCTTTTATCTAGAGCTCAGGCGTGTATCGTATCCAATCTCCTTTATTCTTCTTTAAAAATTACTTTCAAACAATCCTTGACTTACAGGATTGTAGCCTTTTCAAGAAATGCTGCTGAAACTTCACATGTTCCAACCTAACATTTAAAGGATCATCAATTCCAGAGGGTATCTTCAGAATGACTTTGATTGGTTATCCAAAGCTATCAAAGGGTCCTATCCGATTGGGTTACAGGTTATGAGATTGACTATAGTTGTTGTGGCAATGGAGTCATGGGTCTTTGACTTGCAGGCAGCTTCAGTTTATTGTGCCGCTAATTTTGTATGTGACTTTCATTCTTGCTCATTTGCTAATTTCTTCCTGAAATATTAATAGTATCTATGCAATGGTGACCATTCGTCTGACTGATAAAACTGCCCTGTCTATCTCCAACGGCAGCTCAATTGACGAAAAGGTGGAGCTTGGGGGGCCATAGTTCACTGACCAAGCTTTGCAGGCAGAGAAATTGAATTCAGTTTAAGAACGTTCTTTGTCCATTCATTCAGGACTGCTAACTCATCTCCCCAAGTCTGCTTTCCAACGGTCTATACAGGGTGTCCCTTTGCCTATATATAGCCATAAATCCTATGCTATACTGAATGAGATGACTGATGTGGAGGAGGATAATGTGCGGGATGAGGATCCCTTGGTGTGGACTGGTGGACATTTTACTTCTAAGCGTCAGCCTATTCTTTAGAAATCAGTTTCTGATTGGGTAACTGGATTGCCCTGTGTCTCTCACCCTCACCAATGTTTGTCAACCCCTTTGAAGGTGATTCTCTTCCTCCCCCCCCTCCTCCTATTTTTGACTCATCAGTTGATGAAACTCTTGACTTATTGGGTTTTTGGTCTACTCTTTTTGGTAAATGTGTTCCTGTAATTTCCAAATTTTTCGGTGCATATGGTACCACACAATCTATAGGTAGAGCACTACTCATCATCAGTTCAGACATTTGAGATCTACTTAATTACCACTACCAATCAGAAATACTCCACCTTGAGCTCTTTAATCTTATAATTTTAAGGTGCAACTTATTCTCTTTTATTTTTATTTTTCTTAATTTAAATACATTTTTTTTCCTTGTATACCAGGGTATAAGATATATATGTGACTACATGATGGACCGCAGTCTTGATGCAAAATCGAGCCACCAAATAAAAAACTGAACCCCCCCCCCCATCCTCAATTAAGCAATTAAATAAAACATAAATACATACATAAGAAAAAAAAAAAAAAATTAATACAATATTACATTTACATAATTTCAATGTTACAGTTCTAAATTAATAAATGAAAAAAAAAAAAAAAAAAATCACAACAATTAATAAACAATTACATAATTTCAATGTTACAGCTCTAAATTAATAAATGAAAAAAAATCAAATCACAACAGTTAATAAACAAAAAGAAATAATATTATATGATTCAGTACCTGGACAGGAATCACTGTCCAGTTTTCCTAACAGTAGTTATGGAGAATATAATTATAATCGAAGATGGAAAAGGAATAAACGATGAGCTGCAAACCTTATTATAAATGACCATACACCAATCTTAAAAAAATACAATACCGTAATAATAATAAAGTAGCCATAACAGAAGTATAAGCACAAGCAAACAATTAATCCATAAAATAATCAGAACTAATCAAAATTCATAAAATATAAGCATAAATACATAATTAATAATGACATGAAACTATAATAAAAATACACACCTTTAACTGCAACGAGTTTGACTCACATGCCCAATGCTTTTACCACCACCAAGGCACAATAAATCTTTCAAATTCACAATCAACCACTTGACAACCACATAGAAAATCAAATCAAATAATAATGCCTAAAAAAAAAAAACAGGTGAAATAAAAAATCAAATAGCTAATAGCAGAATTTATAAAAAACGGCAAAAATCATCAATCAAGTTTTATAGGAATGCAATGGAATGAATGTCACAGGGATCTGATCTTATTATCTTATTATCATTATTACTTATTCATTATTATTATTATTATTATTTTATTATTAATATTATATATATATATATATATATATATAGTATGGGACAGATTAATCGTCATCGTCATCGGCAAAAATCGGCATACTTTTTTTTTAATCGTCATCGTCAAATTTCGCCGATTATTTGAATTATTGAACAAATATAAGAATTTTGGATAATATTAAAAAAACTCAATAATTAATTAATAATAATAATAAAAAAATAATAATAATAATAATAATAATAATAATATAATAATAATTATATATATATATATATTATATTATTAATATATATATCTATATTATATATAATATATATAATATTATATATATATATACCGTAAAACGGGGCAATTCGTCCAAAATCAGGGGTACTCAAAATGCTAAGGTTTATGGAGACTTTTTATTTTTTTTTTTTTTTCAAAAATTTTTTTTTATATATGTTAATGTTTCCTAGATTCAATAGTATAATTGTATTTGTATATATAATATAGGATTAATGTTAGAAGCCGATAAGTAACGTGGACCGAATTGCCCCACGATTTTGGGGGGCTGGGCAATTCGGTCCACTTCAATTTTCACTTCCCTAAGAATCCTCAATTAAAGTGTTTTATTTAATTAAATTTATGATAAGTCAGTTTTCATTTTTAAAACTTAATGGTATTACAATATTATTTGAAGAAATTTTGGTTCGAAAACGTAATAAAAATGTTCGAGTTTGCGTCGTTTTTGGTCAAACTGCAAAATCTTTAAAAAAGGCTCGCCATAACGTAAGGAATTTCCTTAATCTTGTAAGGTTGCTATATTCTTTTTTATTCGGTATTATCAGAATTAAGGAATTCTTGACGTTTGGGTGAGCGTCTTTTTTTTAGATTTTGCGATACTGTTTTGACAAGATGAACGCAAGTTCAAGCGTTTTAGGTCTCTTTTTAAAACATAATGGCATTACAATATTATTTTAAGAAATTGGGTTTGAAAGCTAATAAATGTTCGAGTTTGCGTTCCTTTTTGTCAAACTGCAAATCGTAAAAAAAAAGCCACCAAACTAAGGAATTTCCTTAATTCTTTTTGTATTCTATATTACACAGAATTAGGAAATCTTTACGTTTGGTGAGCGTTTTTTTAACGATTTTGCCGCCTGATTTGACAAAAAGCGAACTCTTTTAGTAGTCAAATTCTGTTGCATTCTTTTTTATTATATAATTTACACAGATTAGGAATTTTTACGCTTGTGTGAGCGTTATTCTTTTTACGATTTTGCGATGTTTGACAAAAGACGAACGCAAACGCTTTGACAAAAAACGAATGCAAACTCGACGTTTTAGGAATATTACGTTTCGTAAGAACCTATGCCAGAACGAAAACTGGCTTAAGGGTCTTCAACATATCATCAGCGTAGTATCCCTTTGTAGTTCCTGGCCGTGTTACTTTTGGCGTAAGTGTGAACCATCTTTGCTGAAGAAAGTGTTACTGGTTTAATAGGCCTAAGTTGAAAACTTTACCTACCCATGCTTGCTGGTAAAAAGTGTAAAAATTTTTTTAAACATTTATATTTTCGACATCTTTTGTAAAAGTTATTAAAAAATTAATTTAATGAAGATTCATGGCTCGAAATGCCCCACGCAAATTTTTAAACCTGGACCGAATTGCCCATGTTATATATTTTTTATGATAAAACTATTTGAAACCTAAGAACATTCCAACGATTGCATAGGTTTAAAACTATTTTTAAGTACTATATCTTGGTTCCAATAATGTAGTACAAATATTTTGACCTGTATGATTCTTAGCAATAAGCCTTAAATTTACCCGATTTCAGAACCCTCAAGAAAAGAAAAAAAAAAAATCACCCAAAATTAATGGACTTAAATTAAAGGTTCATAAAAAAATTAATACCTAAGACATAAAAGAACATTATTTTACATCGTTAAAGACTATATTTTACATCGTATAGCTATTTTGAGCCCTGGATCCGAATTGCCCGCACGTGGTCCGTACTTGCCCAGATGGACCGAATTACCCCGTTTTTTACGGGTATATATATAATATATTATATATATATATATATTATATATATTATATATATATATTAATACCCATTTTTGCTTATGGTATGTATGATATCAGTGCGCTTAATGGTTCGCCTTTCTGTTATGCGTTCATATCCTCACTCATCATGCCATCCACAAATTGTGGTCGACATACTTATATCCACCCCCTCTTCTAGACAACATCTTACAAGCATCCCTACTCCCTATATCCATACGTGTAGGAGAAAAAATGCCCACATCGTATGGTCCTGCGTGTCGTAAGAAGGGGGACTAAGGGACGGTGGTAGTTAGGTGGCTGCCTACTACCACTCTATCTTTGCCAGGAATGCTAATGCTGCCTCGGAGAAGGTCGTCGTGATCGCAGTAATCGCCCTTCTATCCTTCGGCGGAAATGTATGAATCACTACGGGTTTATTGAAAATGCAGAGGAATAAATGTTGAAGGAGAGAGGTGATGGATGTATTTTTAGAAAGGCAAATTTGAATTTGCTCGCTGTGACTGAAACAAAGATGAAAGGAAAACGGTGAAAAATAAGTGGTATGGTGTGAAATGGTTTGTGTTGGGTGTGGAAAGGGAATGAGAGGGGGATAGAGAGATTTGCAATTCTGAGATGAGCGACTTGGGTTAGAGAGCTATGGTAGATTTTGTGTTGGTGAGTATAGATCCTTAAGGTTATAATGTTATTTTAGGATGAGTTTGAATTGTTATAGGGGGTCAGAGTTTTGGGAGTAATATATGTTTGTGGGTAGTAGAGAGTGTGGTGTGCGAATATGAACATTGAGTAGAATGGTTAACTGTATATAATAGATAACAAAATATATCATGTTCCTTTTGAGAGCAGGCTAATAGAAAGAGAAAGTTAGAGTACATTGCCTCATATCTTCCCATTCAAGGAATTCATAGATGTGAGATCATCATTATTGCCAACAACCGGATGCAGAGCTTAATTAAGGCGAATGATTGCATTTTGTACTCTATGGCCTCTAGCGCAAATGTGATGATAATAGAGCAACGAATTATATATAAGTTCGTAGTATAACTATATGGATGGAAATCAAAATCACAAATAATCAAAGTGCTGTCAATTGACAGCACTATGTGGCTACGAAGCGTGTCGTATATATGGTGTACTATGCAGATGAGTGATAAGTAATTCGAGCATGGAAAGCTGCGAGGTATACTCTTATAGGATAGAGATAAGAGAGATGCACCAACATCGTGGGGCAAGATAGCTAGAGATCAATCAAAGTCAACAGAGGTGGTATTAGCGAAAGTTAGTGGTGTTGTTAATGAGTAGATAATGGAATGTATAGCGAAGAATGTTGGGTGTGTGTGTTGGTAAGGAGAGTTGGTGGAGTGGTGAGTGGGTGAGATATCCTGTTTTTTAGAATGCGACCTGTCCATAAAAATAGCCGGTCTGAAACAGAGTGCGCCCCCGCCCCGCGCAGTTGAGAGCGAGGTACATATATGGTCTATACCCTTTGTTATGTAAAGCAAGTCGTGAGAAAAGTAGGGAAGTGGTGCGCGAGTGAAGCATTCGTTGTAGCCACCCATATGTCAATAGTGATGTGAGGTTTCCAAGACATGTGTTATATCAATAATAAAGGCCAGAGATAGATAAAGAGAGGAGACGACAGAACCGTCGAAAGGACAGGTTATAGAAGTATTTGGAGAAGGAGATTTGTAAAGTTGGGTTTTTAAAGATTGAATTTCACAAAGTTATTTTCTATCCATCAGCGGAATAGAATCGGGAAAGATTAAGACGAGAGTCAATTCCAGAAGTAAAAGTCGGGAGTAGAATTGTTATGAGTTAAAGAATGAAGGTTCGAGTCATCGGAATACGAGTTTATAGAGCTAGAGGTGCAGGTTGAGAAGATATTAATGAAAAGTAGGAAGTAAAGTGGGAGATAAGACAGAAAACCTGAGGAACACCACTTTGACAGGAAAGGGAAAACGTCGCCCCATCAACAACAGGCCGATATTGAGCGTTTGAAAGAAAGCTAGATAATAAGTAAGAAAAGAGAAGGATTAAACCCAAAGTTAGGGGGGCTTGGAGAGCAGTGACGCGGTGCCAACTCGGTTAAAAATGCTTTTGGATATGTCCAAGGCGCACCACGCAAGCTCCGTAGTCTGAAGAGCGAAAACCAAAGATCGTTAGATAGGAATGTATATCGCCAGAGACTTCGGTGCAACGAGTAGCCGTACTGGCGATCGGAGTGGGTTTCCAGATGATCTAAGAAGTGAGTGAGAAGGGCTTCAAAGATCTAAGATAGAATACAATGCAAGTGAAAGCTACAGGGCGATAGTTAGAAGGATTCAGAGCGGCTTCCTTTTTTAGGAATAGGTTGGACATGTGAGAGGTTCCAACAGCTGAGGAGGAAAGTGTAGTATTGAGGACAGAGAATATAGTCTGAGCAAGGGCCGAAGAGATTTAGACTTTTCAGTTGGAGAGGTATTAGCAACACATGATCAGATCGAATAAAGGAGGAAAGGCAGATTTAAAGATGTTGCTGAGATGAAAGATTTGTCAGTAGGAGAACAAGGAGGTTAGCGCACTTACTTTTGATGAAACCCGCTTTGCTCGTCGAAAGAGTATCCCTGCAACGATTTCTAGCTTGAATGAAAATTAGCAGAGTATAGGAGAACGAGAATTTTTCCACCCCGATAGGCACTGTCTCTAGCCTGAATGGCAGAGAAAAGCCGATCGAACCATGGATTATGAGGAAGAAAGATTTAGTTTTAGAAGGAATGAATAAGGAAAGAAAAATTTTTAGCCACTAGTTGGAACAAACCGCTCATCCCATCAACGAATTACAGCTCCCTCCTTATCTTTAAATCTTTATACACCATCATTATTCCTTACTTGAGGTAGCTAATTTGCTATCATCTGCAACTTGGAAACCCCTTACTTTAAGTCCCTGGTCTAAATATTTTATACAGGTATGAGGAACAGCCATTGACCTAAGAAAGTCGTTCGGACCACAAACATTTCTCCTCATTTCATTAATAAATACTTTACATTTTCATTGATTAATATTATTAGTATTATTATTATTTTATTATTATTATTATTTTATTATTATTATCCTATTATTATTAATATATTATTATTATTTTATTATTAATATTATTTTATTTATTTTATTATTATTATTCATTATTATTATTATTGAGACTAAGGAATCAAAAAACTTTTGATCGCTTAAAAATAATTTGGGAGGTTGAACCTTGACCCTCCTGTCTACAGCCTAATATATATTATATATATATAAATATATGATATATATTTATATATATATATATATATATATTATATATATTATATCTATATATACTATATATAGAGAGAGAGACGAGAGAGAGGGAGAGAGAAATTTTTTAAATAGTTTTTTCAATAATCGTCATCGTCACGGCAAAATTTGCTCTAGCGTCATCTACTCGTCATCGGCAAAAAATTTCATAATTCGTCCCATCACTAATATATATATATATATATATATTAATATATATTATGATATATATTTATATATATATATATATATATATAAGATATATATATATATATATATATATATATTATATATAAATATAATTTCTATTATTTATATAATATACTCACTTATATTTAATATATACGTATATATAATATAATATATATTTATATATTATCATATATATATATAATACATAATATATATAATATATATATATATAATTATATATATATTATTATACAAAGCAGGGCAGGCAGCAAGCGTAAAAAGGAACAACTAAAATGTAAAATAGTCACACAACACACAACAACACACACCACAGACCACACACCAAAAAATAAAGATAAGAAAAAAAGAGAAGATAGACAACGAAGCGCACGCAACAGTAAAAATCCGTAGTACCGGCAAACCATGTCTAAGGCACCGGGCGCGTCCGAGCACCAAAAGCAGCGCACAACCAACGGATATATATAATAATTTAGTATATTGATATACTTATTCTTCATCTTCCGTTTTTCTCCCCAAAGGACTGGTCCACCGCACCAAAAGGTAAGGTGCGTTAGAAGCATGCGGAAAAAGACAGCAGCAACGCCAACTAGAGAATATTGATAAATAGTCAAAAGACAAGTCCAGTCGCTACCCTCCCCCCGTCTTTGTCCATTACTTACGAAATTACTCGTCACAGTCAGAAAATCCACCATATAAGCTCTCGACGGGACTGCGTAACGGATTCCACTCACTATGGTAAATCGTCAAGTGTAAGTGCTCATCCCTTGGCTCCAGGTGGGCCACAACCATGTATCCCCTCACAATACCCCCATTCACTAATATTATTCACCTTTATATCTGCCTCTGCCAAACTCAACATTTCTGTCCTTCAGACATTCGTTTTACTGACCTTCCCTTCACTTTTTCTTATTCGGTCTCCCAGCCGATCGGTTTCCAACACACTCTACTACCGAATATACTTATACCGCTTAAAATCCGGGATATCATAGAATCATCCTATCCAACATGACCAAACCAGTGCGCAACATATATTTTTCCATGTAAATATATTCTAGTCTATTAACTTTACTTTCTGACGAGGTATTCTCTTAATAATGATCACTAGTAATTTGTAGCATGATATTCTCTCAACCTAGCATGCATCCTAAGATTGTCCATCAAGTGAACACATTGAAATACTATTAGATCATATTAATTACTTTTATTCCAGACCATGAATACTCACTACTATACTAAATAAACAGGATAACAAAACATAGCGTCACTAGTAGGCTTACCTTCAGCATTCTCTAAAGTACATTTAGTTCCTAACTATAACATTCACCAACGAATTTTATTGCACCAGCACCTTCAACTGGATCCAAACATAAATACACTTAAATATTTAAACTCAAGACAGACTTGTTCCAGCTTGCTCAACCATCTAACAGATTAAACTACATTACTGAGACTAGTCCTCAGCTGCACAACATAAACCTTATTTAGCTCTCTTATCTACGTCGTTACTTATATAAAGACCTCTCTCTCCTTTCTACTGAGATACCTGTAGTCCAGTAATCTCTTCGACCCGTATCTTCATCCACAATTACTATCATACTACATCAGCACATCATCATGATATACGCAAGATCAGTGCTGCATATGATACTATGATGATAAGAGCGTTAACCCCTGTCGACTTACACTTCTACTTTTCATCATGCATTCAATATTTATGACACTTGGGTAAATTTACCCTCTTTAGTCAAATTCGCTCACTTCCATCTATCTCCTCAAAACCCAGAATTCCTTGATTCATTTCTAATTGTAGAATTCCACTCAATAACTATCAATACGGGATCTGATAATCAACTCATACCCGTGAGCCTCACCTCATCTCCTAATTGATCTTATACGTAAAAGATCGCTAAAATCACTTGTAATTTTGGACCACAGATCTTACTCTTACACACCTCGCCAATCCAAACTTATCGTCCCTATACTTCTTCTTTTTTTCTTGATTTGCATTTCCATAGAAGCCTCGAAAAACCGAAACTCCACGTACTCGACTTAAGGATGATATCAAACTTTTAACTACAGCCCCTGCCAATTGATTCGACCTAATTAAAGTACACACGCTTATACAGAATGGTTACTACTAACTGTGTATGCTTAAGTCGCCAAAACTTTATTTTCATCCTCGAAGTGTATTCTTCTCTCTCTCGCTTTCTTTTTCTCTCTCGTACTCGATTTGGACTATATACTCTCATATGATCAAAGATGCCTGAAATCCTTAGAACACGAAGCATAATCAGACATTATCATGGCTAACTCAACTAACACACTAATAATCGATCCTTTAATCTATACTCATGATCTATACTCAAGTTTCAACTCTTGTGGCACATAACACTTCTTGGGCGAACTCCATATAAGATAATCTCTCAGCATTATTGTTACTCTTCCTCAGGAAATAACACTTAAGAAATAAAAACATAAATTACATATAATACAGTTTATACAGTTCTCTTTATCTCTCGTTATAGCCCTATTAATATAAGAGGTATATATTACGCTGCAACATCTCCTTCAATACCCTCTTGGAAAAATCTGGTATTACCCTCGAGGTATATTAACGAACTTTTTATTACACAATCTATCAAGATCCTAATCAAAATCTAGCATATTTAATATCTCTGTTCTACCTTGTCTCATTGTATGGCAGGTTTGTCATATCCGATTAAATTTTCATCCTTTAACTAAGCATGCACCATTACAATATTTACTATCTTCAACATAATAATAACACTTCTACCTCTAATTATTCCTCTTCATATGCTACATATATCTGCATCCCCCCATAATAATATATATAGATCACATCCCAATACCCACACACACGTCACTATCACCTTTGTTCATTACTGCTCAATATTAATAAATTTTTCGAAGTGTTCTTTCCACACTCCCTTCACAAAACCCATTTCATCAGTTACGAAAATATTCCCTATTCATTATTCTGAGCAGATTCACCTTATATAATAATATATATAAATTAAATCTTTCGCAGCTTCCTTCAGAAGACTTCTATTTCCCTTGTATGTCCCAATTCATCCTACCTTCCAAACTGATATAATTTACCTTCTATATTTCATTTGTACCTAAAAAAAATAAAGAATAAACTCTACAGTATTACTTACAATATAGTAATCTAACAAAAATTAATTTCAATCTATTTGATTACTTACTGTTTACAATAGCATTTTTTTTTTACATTATTATAAGACGCGTTCTTAGTGATGCATCAACAATCTTCATTCCATCCACTCACATGTTCGGCATTTTCTTAACTTTCTCCATATTAGCACATCCACAGCATACTATTCATTTTGCACTGCTAACAATTGCTTCCTTAAGATTATTAGTTTTTCAGCTTGTATTCACCTTTCAAAACTTGATTTAACTGTGCGATGACGTTTTTAACGATACTATCTTATTTAACCTTGGTTTCACTAATACTCTTCACTCTTTAATTACCCTACTTACCTTCCAGTTAATCACTTATTCCTCTCCATCCCAGGTCTACCCTAGGACTAGTTTTGGTACCTAGATTAGAAACAAACCATACCAATGGATCCGATATATCCCTAATATCGAATAAACAACTCTTACAGGCATGACTATTAACATCAAACGGATCTACGTATTACAAACATATCTCCTATCATTTCATCACGACCCACACCTTAAAAATCAATCATACTTTTCACTTCAATAGAATACCATCTGTACTACCTACACCATACTCTAGTATAAACTTATGAGATTGACTTTGGCTTAATAAGAAATTGATATTACTTACACATCACAACCTCTAGCTCCTCACAGATTAAAGCCATCACTTCTTACCAATTCTCATTTATCTCCTGATACCAATATACCAATACCTGTGCTAAATGCCAATCACTTTCAATTAATACTAATTGAAATACATATATATATATTAATAATTTATATAATATTAAATATATATATATATTAATATAATATTTTAATATATATATATTTATATAGAATTATATATTAATTAAATTAATAATTTAAATATATAGTTAATATTTTATTAAAACAAAAATTGCGTATTAATTCTTTGAAGTAAATAATATGATGGTTAAATATTTATATGTATAAAGGTTTGATGACAAAATCAACAGTAAATTAACTTCCATATTCAAAAGATAGTAATACTATACGCCAATCAGTATAAAAATCACAAAGCGTGAGTGACTCCATGATTTAAAGAAGATCAACGTATTCAATAGTCAATACTTTAGTGCCTAAAAAGGGTATTGGTAAAACACTAAGAAAACCTAAGATAGATCTCACTCACTATTAAAGCCACAGTACATATCATATAATATACATCATAAAAACAAGTAAGTTTAAAAAAAAACAAATAATTACTTTAACATTTTGTTTAAAAATAAAAAAACATTTTACAATTTTAATTACAAAAAATAATACAAAATTTAAAAATAGAAATTTTTTAACAACCTCAAATATATATCCTACAATAAAACTAATAATATAATCACACGTTTAAACTGCAATTACGTTATAGTTGGCTCATTAACAAAAAATCGCTCCAATGCTTTATATTTACCACCACCAAGGTACACATTTATAAATGGATTTCAAATTAACAAAAATTAATTCAAATTAAGGGGTCTTTAAAATAGAATATCACAATGTACATAACCATAATAATAAAAGGCCTTAAAAAAAAAAAAAAGTGTGAAATAAAATAACAAACAAAACATAGGATAATTTATAAAAAAAAAATAAAATTTAACGCAAAAAAATCCATTATTCAAATTTTATAGGAAGATATAGTCGATGTATAATGTAATGAGAATATCGATTCTGACAGTGAAAAGTACACATATATACTCGAAAATGATGGTAATTAAAACAAATAACGGTTTTTAAATTTATTAATAAAACTGATAATATAGTATATAAAAAGGAGAACAGGTTTACAATTTCAAATATGAAGAAGAGGGATAATATTAAAAAAAATGCTGTACCCGAATAAGGTATCTCATGTTATAGTTTCATTGTTCTATCAATTCTCTCCCCGACGCAACGTTCAATTCTAAGTGTGCTAATTTGCTGGTTTATAATTCAGAGTCCATAACCAATAAATAATTTTTAACTCGAATATTATGACTATGAGACAATTAAGACAAAAACCCCTTGGTAAGGTTAATACAATATACGTTTACATCATTATAGGCAATACCTTGAGTATCAACTCATATCTCTGACTATCTACGGTCTGTATGACTGGAAGAGAACTATATCAACTTTACTACTCTATTTTTCTTATTGCTCTTTTGATAATAACATCTATCTCTATAATCATGCCTTGCTCATTAACTCTACATACTACTACTATGATCTTATCTTAACAATTGGAACGATACTACGCGACTCTTTAACTCAAGTAATGACCTTGTCTTATTCAGTATAACTCTATGAACAATCAACGTTAGACGGTGAGTGCCTTCTAACGGGGAGGAGTACTTATTATTGTGACTTAGACGTAAAACCTGTTAACTAACTGTGCACAATGTCTTTGTTAATAGTAGTTGGCGTTTGTACTGTAGCATTAAATTGTAATCTTTCGTCTAATCTAAGTATAGATTAAAGATAAAGAGCTCTAGTCTAGTTGTGCCTCTGGTCTATCCTCTCACATCCGTATATTCTCTGCATGCTTACCTGCTCTTCTCTTTTCTTTTCACTCGCTCACACATCTCTCTTACTTTACTTACTGCTCATATTTCTCCCTTTGTGTAATTTTAATTACTTACTATCCTATATCTTTTATTTCCTTTAAGTATTAAAATCTCCTCAATCTCTACTGACTTCTACTCTCTACTCTTCACCTCTACTTGTACAATACTTCATATCTAGCTCATACTATATATATATAATATAATTATAGAATAAATTATAAATAATTAGTGGTAAATATAGGTACTCTTAACCATTCATTCTATTTGTGATCATCCTTCTCAAGTCATCTATTAACTTCTTCAATATTACTACGATCCTTCTCTTCGCTCAACGGATAGATGAGGATTCATTTAAATAATGGAGTATTTATTAATAAGTAATCTCATCCCCTTACTTGGGATTACTTATAGGTTTATGGTTAACACTACCTATCCCTTCACCCACAATAGCTCATCACTGGTAATTTGGAGGTTAAAGGTTACTTTTAGTATAATTAGCATGGCTCCAAATAAGGTACTGGGTAAACAAGTAGCTTGGTTAAAGATTATTAAATGTACTAGGTATTGATTAATGAATATATATATAATCTAACTTAATACCATATTTATTGTAATTATTTTATTAATTAAGTCATGAATCAGGGGAAAAAAAAGTTTATTCTGATGGTGTTTTACTGTTGGTTCCGCCGTGTGAAAGCAAATATAAATCAACCCTCACTTAACCTACACCCTCTACATCCAATTCCTCTATCTCCGCATCACATATTTCTCTGCAATTATTTCACCTGGGCTCTCTCTCTGGTAGCCTTTCTATTTTATTATCATAAAAATGTCACAAAAAGAATAAAAATGGGGTCTGTCTTCATTATAAATTTGCCAACAATCCATACAAGATAATACAAATGTTCGATAACCACCAGGTTTAAAAAATGGCTGGTCAAAAATACTTCATTATATTACCGTATTTTACAACATATTTGATAACAATTTAAATGTATTACATATTTTAAAAAAATTATTGAAAAGTAGAAAATAAAAAAAAACATACCACCTATCTCATACCAAAAAAAAAAAAATAAAAAATAAAAAAAAAATAAATTATAATAAATATAATAAATACAATATAAAATAAAAAAAAATAAAAAAAGAAATAAATAACGGAAAACCTAACCACTCACAGACCTCATAAAAAATACAACAAAACTAAAAATACAAAAAAAATAAACTAAAAAAATAAATATCAAAATAAATTTTTTTACATAAATTATAAAATAAATCATAATAAAATAAAATTAAAAAATACAAAAAAAAAAAAAAAAAAAAAAAAAAAAAAAAAAATCATATAAAATAAATATAAAACATAAAATATAAACAATAACAATAACAACAAAATAATAAACCAACATCCAATAAATAAACACTACCACTAAGAACCCATCATCAAATTTGCTCAACATCACAACTATACCAGCAACTATATATAATACATAAAAACAAAACATATAAAAACACTCACCATTAGACTTGTTCTTCATTACAGGAAACCAATACCCATAAGCTACATGCTCAACTACTGGAATTAACAAAATGTAACAAACAATGAGAAAAACAAGACACGAAAAAAGAAAGAACAAAATATATATTAAAACATACAATAAAACCAAAAACACATATTAGCGTAAAAAAAATCAAACAAAAATGATAAACATAGACCAAAGAGAATAACTCAAAAAAATCAGAGCTAAACTCAACAAAAGGGCAAAGGCATACAAAAAGAAGAAAGCATAGAGAGGAGTAAGGTGCAGAAGACAATGCAGAATTCGCACACCAAGAACTCAGCGCAGATTCGCAAAGCTTAGGAGACAGAAAAAAACTATAGTATGCGCCCGAAAAGAGATTTGGGCGACACACAACACACACTTTTCAGTTGACACGAAGACATTAAAACGAAAAAGAACCATATCAGTAAGGTGATATAAGAGGGAGGAAAAAGAGACTGAATTTACAACGAGATATAAGCTCAAATAGATGTTTCTAGCGCCACAGAGGCCAGAAAAAGAACTTTGTACAGTAGAAAGAGAAACAAGAGTTAGCGCATTTTCGTTAATGAAAGCCACCGCTAATATGCTCGTCGAGGAAGATAATATAATCCACCCTGCAACGAATTTATAAGCTGTCACAGGAGAGTAGTAGGAAGAAGATTCATCAGCAAAGACAGTAAATAGTAGAATAGAATAACGAGGAATTATCAACATCATAACTATCCGGATTAACGCAAATCAGTCAGATTCTGCCTACGAACAAAGATGGCCAGGATGCAAACCAAGCACCGATCCGCAAACAAATGCGCAATATGATGGTGAATATAGAAATGACTGCTTAGTCGCCAAGAAGGAAATGAAATCAAACCTGATCAAATCCCCAACAAAATCAAAACTCAAGATAATACAAGAACATCACACCTTTTATCGGCAAGATCGACAGACACCGCGTCAACAAGAGACATAAGCAGTCAATCTCCACCGTATAGCGTTAGCTGCAACATAAGACATGCGCACCAGCGATTGTGAACACGCCGCCCCCCACAAATCGGCGATCAAGAATGAGCAGAAAGAAAACCGTGCAATCGCCACCCAATGGGCAGGATGGAGCTGGGGAGATGAAAGTATAAATTGAAGAGAGATATAAAGGTGTGGGTACAGACTATATACGCGATAGGGAAAAGCGAAAAGTGGTTAGTATTTACGCGAGAGAACTCGTGCGTGAACATAGGATCAAGTGAAATAACAAACTACCGAAGTTTCAACAGAATGGGTTTTAGGACGATCCGAAGAATGTGTGTGGTTCTTTAATTAGTTGCTCCAGATCGTTTGAGAATGATGACGATTCGGCCTTCACTCCACCCTACATCGGGTCTGATGAAGACGGACTCCAACTTCAGTGTTACTGTAACATTGAAATCCGCCTAAATATGAGAGAATACTCAGTATTTGGACTGAGCTAAGATGGATCAACTAGTATCGCTCGACGCAGTATAGTAAGGGTAATACAAAAAAGCGGAAGTCTCTGTTGTAGTGAGAACCAGTTAGTCAAGTAGAGCACATAGGATTATTGATAGCTTGAGTTGAAGAAAGATTAAGCCAAACGAATATGTAAGAAGTTTAGGAGATTCTAAGAACAATTTCCAGAGACGTGTTAGGAGTGTTTAAATGTTTTACATAGGCACATTATCCACCCTTCAAACAAATTATAGAACATAGTCTTTTCGTCAACAAAGGAGTTAAAGGATGAAGTTTAGCCATCTGCGGTACCAGACAAATGCAAAGCATTTTAGAAGTAAGAGGTGAGAAACTGGGGATTCCACGGTGCAAGTAGGAGTGCAATGCCACGGATGATTGGTGAAGTCAACTATGAAATGCGGCGCGCACCCTGCGCGCATAAATCCGCTGCAAATCTAATCATGCACACCACAGTCACAACAACATAAACAAGCATACAGCAAAACAACAACAGACAGAAACTCAAAGTATGAGACACGAGGATAAAGTTATTCGTTAAGCTAAACCAAATTATAACAACCTGGGAAAATTTAGAAAAATCTACAGCTAAAAACCTCTCTCACTATTTTACAGGAAATAATCTAAATAATGAATAATTCAGATAAGTTTCATAAACGCTCGCATCTTGACTTCTCAACAATCTCAAAAAACCATGTGAAATACAAAACAAAAGATAAATAATTAACAACCTTGCAAATCAAACTCTTAAAGAATAGTGGGAGCTAAAATAGTTTATAAATCCTTATAATATTTTTAAATAAGATTGACTGTAAAACGCCAAATAAAGACTAAGTTAAAAGAAGTCGAGGAAAAAAAAAGACAAGTGACACACACAAATAAGAAAAGAAATCATAACCTCAAGACTCACAATGTACTAGCAACACGTAGGCGATAATTGCTTTCCAATAACTGCCCATCCTAAAAACTAGACTCATAAGTATAAACATAACTCCAATAAAGCTTCATAAATTCAAAAATACTAAAGCGAGTAAGATCTAGGCTTTAAACGGGTTACATCAGTTCTTCACATATATAAAAAACCAAATAGTTAAAACCTTAATAAACAGTAATGGCATCACTTAAATTAATAACTAAAAACACACTAATTAAGGAAATAAAAAACATATACAATACACGAATATCACACCCAATATAAAGAAGAAGAAACATTGCATCAAACCCATCAACAACCACAACTGTCACCAACGTCATGAATACAATCAACAACTATCACTTTTATAATTTATTAAAACAATGAGAGAGCCGTACGTATTAAGTCTAGTTCATGATTGTCTGTGTTTAAAGATACTTTGAATGTTATATGAAATATCAGGTTACTTTATATATCGTAGGATAAATGTTGACGTTGAAATAAATATAAAAAAATTATAAATAATAAAAATAATATAAAAAAACAACTAAACAAAAAAAATACAAAATATATAAAATCAAGAAATGAACACTAGACCAAGACAAAACCCAGACCGCCACAAAGTAAAAATTATAAAATATAAAAAAGAATAAGATAAAAATATAATAAATATATAAAAATTAAAATAATATAAAAATTATAAAATCGCAACCCTGAAGAAAAGGTCTAATAAAAAAAATAACTATAAAATAAAATAAAAAATAAAAAATTAAAATAATAAAGTTAGGTACATTGAATTGTACCGATAAAGCTCACTACGGAATAGGTAACGGTATTGAACAAGTATCAGCCATTTTTTTGAAGGTATTGGTTGAAATAACGGTCGATACTTGGGCGATTACTTCTAACAATTGGGTGAAGATTTGGGAGAAACTTTGTTTAGATTCAATAATAAATCTAGTTATCGATATATAAAAGGTACTAAGTAAGGAATTTCCTGTAATCTTAGCTGATAACCCCACAAGAATGGGCATTCCACGATGAACCACTCTAAGAAACGCGGATTTTAAATAGCATACGAAGAGCTTGCTGGCGCGTGTGACAAAGAAAAAGAGATTCACAGGAGAGTGGAAGCCGCCTTATTCAGCAACCCTGGGAATGGAAAACAGCACTTGATAGTGACTGTGGAGGTGGGTCAGTATGTAGATAAGCAGCAAAGGACATTGGCAAAATGAAAAGCTTCTACGTGCGCAGTCGGGGATTGTATTATAAGAAATCTATGTATTGTATATAAGGCGATTGTGAATACGTTATGTTATGCCATTCTTAATAAATAATGTTGCTGGAAAGTGAGTTCGTTCTTTGAGCCTGCTAGCTTATCCGGGGCAAGAGGAAGCTGCAGTATGACAAGGAATGGACTGGCGGTACTGCTGCTGTCGTCAAGGCCTTTCGACGAAGGAGAGAGGAGACAGCGATTCGTGGTCGGTGAAAGTGGGGATGGTGGGGGGAAGGTTCTCTGGAGGGAATGGAAAAGAAAGGAAACTGCGAAGAGTTTTTATGTAAAGAAAACCAGCGGTGCTATGGCATGGGTCGGCGGGCCGGAAGCGCAGGGAAAAAAGTACTGCACCTCCATTTGCTTCGATGGAAGAGTTGTTAAAGAGATGCAGGGGATCGGTTAAGTTTCGCGGTGGTCTGAGGAGGAATGATGGCGCCAGGGAGAGTTGCAGCGCGGTTGGAGGGACACAGAAGTTTATAAAATTTAGTGAGATTGGATTATGAGTAGATATAATATCAATTTAATTTTAATGCCGCAATTCAAATATAGGAGGAAGTTAAACAAGATTCAAGAGTTATGATCGAATAGATTGATCAGGAGGGCGTGTGGTATTATTAGATAGGTAAAGACACGTCATAAATAAAGACTCGTGCTGCGTGGCGGATTGTATAAAGGATCTATAAGCATTATTAGTATATAAGGCGATTGTGAATGTTATGTTTGCATTCTTAATAAATACATTGCTGAAGCGAGTCGTCTTTGAGCTGACGGTGACGATAGTGGCTTTTCAGCAAATAAACCTACTGAAGATGAAGAGGATTTTGGATATGTTAGGCTTTGATAAGTTCATGGTCGAAATTGCATTGACATCTCATTCACCTTCAAAGGAATCACACCAAGGAACCTCATCGATCAAAACTGTTGTGTTTTTGTTCTTTTGCCAAGTGTTCAGCACTCGGTTTTGTCTTTCCAAAAGCCCAAACGATGCAGAGTACTGCTACCGCTATCAAAATAGTAATATATTGAGGTTTCTTCAAAATGGGACAAGATTTGCATTATTATCAGTGCTGCAAGAAATAGTTATCAGCCCCTCTCTCATCAGTCGAGAGCTACATTTTTAGTGTAGGTGTGAATGCAAACACCTCAAAAAAAACAGGCTCTCGCCAAATACTAGTGAAAACTTAATGCTTTAGCATCACAATGAGAAGTTTGTGATGTATTTAGTGAATAGCTATCTTTATCTTAAAAGGAGTATATATATTATTATTATGTCATGTTTAAATAATAGTTATTTTATTTGTCTTTTCAGCTGATTAATTTTGAGGCCCCTTCTTTCATTATTTTTATTCTTTATATGTAGCTAGCTAAAGAATCTTGTAAATGTAATCATGTTAAAACATAAGAAGCTAGTAGCTAAGCTTTGTTAATACTTAATGGAAAGAAAATGGAATATTTTTGGAATAAGCAGAAACCATTAAAGTTGTAAGATTATGTTGAATTTATTAGTCCTTGAGTTTAATGTTGAGTTATAAAATAAATATACTTGGGCACAACCAAATATGAAATAAATGACTAAATATTGGTTGTACAGGGAATGTAATCCTGAGGTTGCCTAGCAGTACACAAATGTTCTATCTTATTACTGTGTGTATTTATTATATTAATTAAAGTATCGGTATCGGCATCTCATCCAGTATTATCAATAACAAAATAATTTTTCCTCTTACCATAAGGCATGTTAGATCAAATTGTATAATATATATATATATATATATATATATATATATATATATATATATATATATATATATATATATATATACTATATATATATATATATATATATATATATATATATATATATATATATATATATATATATATATATATATATATATATATATATATATATATATATATAAATATATATATATAAACCAAGATAAGATAGGGACTCATCAATGCATGAGTTCTAGTTATTAAACACACAAAAACATCAATTCAGAAACACCACAAACCACACAACAAAATAAAGTTTAAACCTCCACATGATGATCAATAGAAATAAAAAAAAACAAAAAAAAACATACAATATAATGTTCGTCACCCCACTCTGTCCCCAGGGTTATGTCCCAGACCTATCATCCAACAAAATATAATAATCTAATACTGGTATATATATATATATATATATATATATATATATACATATATATATATATATATATATATATATATATATATATATATATATATATAAATATTCTATATGTATATATATATATATATATATAACTTAACTTAATATATATATATATATCTTTAACTATCTTTATAACTATATATATATATATATATATATATATATTCCCACCATCTTGCATAGCTCAACACACAAACACCATCATTAGGAGGTGATGCACTCATAGACAGATTACACACTTAGTATTCTCAACAACGAAAACCAACCCACTCAACAACCATCAACATAATCAGAACCACACTTCCCCCAAATTCAGGTTACCACAACATGGCAAACCTTTCACTCTCTATCCTCTGATCATATTACAATAATAATTACAATTCAATATAAACACCCAATACATACATACATCCCTTAAAAAGAGCTTACACTAACTACAAGAAAGCAAACTGGCAAATGTACATATGTGTGTGTGTGAGAGAGAGAGAGAGAGGGAGAAGGTGTGTGTGTATAAACATATATTCCATGGAACAAGAATGACAATCCCTCCAAACAGCTAACTTTACATCTCATGATAAAACAATACAACATTTCAATAAGAAAATATTAAAGGTATCCAAAAAAAATACATGCCTAAGGTAACCGCAAACATTTCAATCCCAATTTTTCACCAGAAATAGATACCCTTATAATACAAAAGAAACTTCCTCCAATAAAATGGACAACCATATCAAGACCAAATAAGCCAAATCATAGATCTCAACAATAGAATAAGCAATTTAATCAACTTGAACAAGAATAGAAATTAGCAACAGTACATTCAAACACAACATTATAAAACCTCAGCATGACAAAAATATACTGAACAATAAAAAAAAATCCACACTTCACAAATACAGCCCGCCACCAACCTGCGAAGTTTTCTGTAAACAAAACAATAAAATCCTTAGCTCAAAAAATTAATGCAATCTTATAATGTCACACTACTCTAAATAAGCCATAAACCTACAACACCCGCCCACCCACGGCTTAAAAAATAAAAGAACAACCAAAAATCTCCCCACTCACTCCGCCAGAGGTATTCAACACCATCAACTCACAAGTAGAAGGTCCAGACAAAATCTCCAATATCCACCTCAAACACATTGAAGCTAAAGCCATAGGAGTACTAACTCAAATATTCAATACAGCCTGGCAAACCAAACACCATCAAACCTTTTTAAATACATGCTCATATAATCTCCATACTAAACTACCTTTTAACGTGATTTATCCACTTTTTTTCAGAGGGTAACACTGGGGACTACAGGAAATCGAACTTAAGGCCGGCTATCCCAAACCAGCGCCACCAACGTGTTCGCAATCGAGTTTTAATTCTCGCCCCCCAGGTAGATAAAACTCCAACTGCTACGCAGAGGATTGAACCAGCGTCCTTTCGTATGAGTCGGCGAGTCTAAAAACTAACAAACCATTCAATAACCCAGCTTCATATAGGCCCATTTCATTACTCTCAACAATATCTAAATTCTTGAAAATTTAATCTTAAACAAAATCCCTCCCTTTACTCCCCGTTCCGATACACAACATGGATTCAGGCAAAAACACTCCACCACCACACTACTTACAGATCTAACACAAAACATCCTCCCAGATTTCAACCAAAATCTATTACCCTCCTGCACTCTCCTAGTGGCAATATACATAAACAAGGAATGTGATACAGTAAAACGTCACCTTTTAACAGACAAAGTAATAAACATCAATGACAAAAAATAATAATAGCAGATTTTCTATCCGGTCATACAAGGACACCACACCCCTTGTACATGTACATACATTTTATATAATGGAGTCCCCCAGGGAGCCATCTTATCACCAACACACTCTAATGATCTACCACAACCCACATCCTTCTCTATAAAAATCAATAGTTATGCAGATGACCTCACAATCATAACTCAAAGACCCTCAATAAATACAACAATACATAAATCAATTGGAATAATTACTTTCAAAAAACAGGATGACAGATTCTCCCAAAATATCCTCTATCACAATGCTCACACCTGACAGAAGAGAATCAAATACCAATCCAACAGTTTTCCTTTCAAACAACAGACTTCCTCTTAATAAACAATCAGCCATCCTTAGCTTAATTTTCAATACATCCACATGACATTCAGCCCTCGCATAAACCTTACCAATAAAGTCACACAAATTGAATGAGAGATGAAAAAACTAACTGGAACAAATTTGGGCCAAAACAAGGAGTACCTCACAAATAGTATACAGACAGTACCTCCATTCCATCTTAAACTAGGTATTGTAGCACTATAATAACACTTTTTCACTGCAAGTCCATGTACATCCATGTTGGTTGAAGATCCCTCTTTTCTTTCGAATGTCCATCTCTCATACCCTAAGAAAAAAAAGAAAAAAAAAGAGAAAAACAATTATGAGACAATAAGAAAAAAACTAACTAGCCGAAACACCACAGTATCACCCGATTAGGCTCCCACAACATCACAGTCCAACATCCAAAAACTAGAGGTCATTCAAAATAAAGCTCTTAGAATAAATAATAAGAAGCTGCCTCCCATCCACCACTTTCAAACAAACAAAAATTTTTCCAATAGAGGCCCATCTTGACATGATGGATAGGGGCTGCCAATTTTATCACTCTCAACAGACCACCCCTATACCAAACATTACAACAACCCCTTGCACCAAGAATGAAAAAGGTCACACCAGCCACATACTATTCTACCGTATACAAGACACTGTTAGGGGGCCTTCTTTCCAACTCCATAAGAAATAGGTTTGTGCCAGACACAATAATATTTATTTCTCTTTTGTATTTGTCAAGTAAATTTTGTTCTTTAAATGTGTATATTATAAGAATTTATATTTCAGTATTACAGAAGTTTTGAACTTTGTTGTTAAAAGTTTTTGATTTTCTTAGCATAATAGTGATGTGTCCTCAGATATACAGCTTTTTGAAATAAATACTGATAAAGTGTTTATAATAGCTTTTATAAAATAATAATAAGTTACATAAACGATTGATTAATAATAAGAGAAACAACAAAACGATGAAAGCTACATTATTGGGAGAAATTTGAAACAAGATAATAGTTTGGCAGCTGTTCAGTGGGAGCTATGCCGGTATCAGGGTTGGTAAATTTGATTTGAATAATAAGTTATCAAATATAATAACATACTTGAGGTGTAGATAACTGGTTTTAGATCTCATTTGTATTTAGTATTGAGATACATTCTTGAGTAAAACTCTAATAAGGAATAACATTGTAGTATCTAGGTGTTAGCTATACTCTTGGGGTTTCAGCTCAGACAAAAGAAAAATTATGTGGGATTTTTATTTTTATTTAGGACTTGTCTATTTGTTACCACCAGAGGAAGAGAATTCAGAAAATTTTTTGACATGTGTTTGTGTGTAAGTTGATATTTAGGATTTCTGGGATTTTGTTAGTAATCTCTCAAATCTAGAAGGCTAAGCATATTAAATTGTTACCTCTATTAGAAGACTTGCCAGTGCACAAATTAACTTAGTTTAATGTTAAATTATCAATTATTATCATATAACTTTCATTCACAAGAATATTCATAATATACAAGAATTTTCACAAATTAGTAGGTAAGCTGTAAATAATTATAAAATGTTCATACTTTCTCTCATCTCAAGGTGTTAGTATATATTATTAAAATTAATTTACTTTGGGTGTAAAAGTGGACGATGAAAAGAATTTGGTTTATTAGTGAATGTGCATACTATGTCAATGGGTCCCTCTTTATCAGAAGCCTGGTATTGGAGAAGACTTAATCTGCTCCCAGTAATATTTTCAGTGACTTACTAATATGTTAAATTTAATTTTAATTAGTAGAACATATATCAATTACTTTGCTTAAAGGTTTATAATATCAAGGCAGCATCATTATTTCTTGTAAATATATTTATGAGCATACAAAAAAAAAGAGGGATGATGTATGGTTTGGAAAGTATCATCATAGGGTTATATATCTACACTCACTTCCCATTACAATGCTTCCCCCTCTGCCCTTAACACGCCCGCCCATTATCAAACATATCCACACTCAGTTAACACAGAGAACAACCTGCAAATATCCAAATACCTACCATACTCCAAGTGTGTCAACCTGAAATATCTCCTTCAGAACAATCTTTGGATCATCAAACCAGAGTCTGTCCCTTCTCCGCTCTGGGCACCATCCACCTCCCTTTTCGGGAATATAAATAAAATACTGTAGATTTCATAGGGCTCCCTCCCCCTATTGCCAATGATGTCCCCCCCCCAGACAAATAGCAAAACAGGACATCTCTTTCTAAACTACTCGGCCATAATGGACATGACATCAGATGCAATTTCGATACACTTACTATATATATATATACAGTATATATATATATACTTATATATATATATATATATATATATATATATACTAACCATATATATATATATATATATATATAACATCTCATATATATATATGTATCCCATATGCTATATACTCTTTGCTGCTATCTTCAACTATAGCATATTGCTCTATATACATATATATATACCGTATGTAATAACCATATGTATAATATAAACTTGTATATTATATATATAATATGCATATAATAATAACAGCAACAATAACCAACACTTAGTCATGTTATATCTTTGCTATATATATATATATTATATTATATAACAATATATGTATATAACTATGTATATATACTTAATAATATATATATATAATATATATGTATAATAATAATAAAACTCTTAATAATAACAGCAATAGCATGAAATTATATACTGCTCTATATACTATATATATATAATATATATATATATATATATATATATATATATATATATATATATATATAGCACTGCTACCATACAATAACCTTTTTGCTGTATATATATATGTGTTAGCAACGCCTTATATGTATACTGCTGCTGCCTGCTGCTCTGCTGCTCATATGCCTTAGCCTGCTGCTGCTGTATGCTGCTAACGCTGTATATATCTTTGCTGCTAAGATATACGCCGGTTGTAATCAGAAAGTTGGAAAGTTGGCCATTTTTCCCACTTCGATTGAACCAACTTTGTCATCAATTTTTAAAAGAGATGCAATTATGGTCGTTCATCCAACCAGTTTTCTTTATTGCTTAAATAAATGGGTAAAGACATCGGAATCACAAGAAGGTAATACCAGATCGAAAATGGTTCAACTGAAAAATAATAATAATAATAATAATATTAATAATAATTATTTACCATATTTAGTAATTAAATATGTGATGCTTATATTTTGAGAATTATTTTCTCTTCATGTGATCTCTATTTGAAAAAAGTCAGGTAGCAAATTCAAATTAATAAAAATTACAAACATTCCCTTAACAAATCATGTTTATATACTGGGGAATGGAGCCTATAACAACACAAAGTATAAGCCTAATTATGATTTTGAATGCAACTTTACCAAGTACTATATTTTGCCTAAATAGTTCAAAAATAGTTGTAAATGTAAAATAAGAAATAGCTGTAAACACAAATTAACTAAATTACAGTATATTAAACCTAACTATCCTAAATAGGTTTATTTGAAATATATTAACAGATCAAGGTGATTTAGAGGGAAAAACAATTATTATTTCTTAAATGTTGTAATTGTGTCACACTCAACAACCTCCTGTGGCAAACCATTGTTAATCAGACCACTTGTTGTCCCATAATAGTGATAAATTAAAAAAGTAAAAATTTTGAATCATGATTTAATTGAGATGAATAAATTTAATTTAATTGACATTGAAAATCTTACTTAAAATATCCATGATTGGAACAAAAAAAAAAAATTTTTTTTATTTAAAAACATCTAGCTGAGTGAATTTGACTGGACTTTTTAGAGTTTTATTAAGTATTTTTGGCTTTTTTAAACAGAAAATTTACTAAAACTGCATTTTAAACTCTTTATACACCTAAATGAAATATATACATTTTGCAGCTACTTATTTTTTTACTGACCTAAGAAATTGATTAGGTTAATGGTCTACATCAGCGGTTAGAGAAATTTCTTGGGCATTTCCCCAAAATATATGCTTTAAAAATATTTTTCTTAAATTCTACTAAATACGGAAAACAAAGAACACTTAAATACAAAATAAATCGTTAATAGTTCATCTGAATGGATTTTATGCTAGATATGTTTTTTGAGGAGTTGTAATTGGGTCAGATTTTTTATTGCCACCCTGAAATAACGACAGTAGAGGATTAATTGAAAGTCAGTGTAATTAGAATATCTGTTTAACCACGTATTTACTCATTTTTTCAGCAGTAGTTTTTTTGTGGTTATGAAAAATTAACTATTAATATTTTATATAAATTCTGCAAAGAGAAAAGGATTAGGGTGTACTGCAACTATATTCTCAGTTCTGACTTAAATTCCAGTTGGAAATGGAATTATATATATTATATATATATATATATATTATATATATATTATATATATATATATATATATATATATATATATATATAGTATTATATATATATATCATACCGTAAAATGGGGGAAAACCGGTCATCAAAAATCGCCGTTTTTTTTTTTTAATGAATCATGAAAAATTGAAATTTTAAGTTATATCTATACTTAATAGTTTTTTCTCACATTTAGAGTTTCCTTAATGTTTTAAAATAATGAAATAATAAAAATATAAAAAATTGAATATTTTTAAAAAAATTTTGAAAAATTCCATTTTCTAAAAAATTGAATTCGGGAAAAAACCGGTCAGTGGCGGTTGGGTGAAAGCCGGTCATTAACTATAATTTCTTTGTGCTTGTCCAAACTTAATCTATAATTAATAATTTAAATGTAAATAGAGTCTAATATATTTAGAATTAATTTGGATAGAAAACACAAGTCTAAGTTATATTTTTTATTAAACATTTTTTTAGCAAACGTTGTTTTTTTACAAAATTTTGAAATTTTTTTTGTTCATTTTTTTATGCTAAATAAGCATTGAAAAAAATGAATTATGACAAATATTTAATAATTTCTAATAATTAATAATAATTTTCAACCTTTTAACAAAATTGGGCACTTTATATTACAAGTAGGCCTATGTACGCACATATTCATCAGCGTAACTTTTTGGAACGAAATATTGTCACAATATTAATAATTTAAATTATCGACAATGCAATAATAATTACTTATTAATTAGTAATAACTATATAATTGCACTTTTTCAACAAAAATACGGGCATTTTTTTTTTTTTTATATCGAGTATGTGCACATTTCACGTGAACTTTTTTTTTACCCTTAGCACTAGATAGAAGAAGGAATGTTGAAACAATTAAACAAAATGTCTTATAGTCTACCCATACATAAAAATTAGAACAAATATTATTGAAAACTGAAAAAAATGGACATTTTTTTTTACAGTTTATACTGACGCGGTTTGTTTTCCGCGCATGCCCGATCCGGTTTTCCCCGAAATTGAAAAACTTAATAACTTTAAAAATAAGCTTAATTTTTTAAATTTTTTACCGGCACATGGGGGGGGGGGTGGTGAGAATAAAATAGACTTCCCAATATGCATCTACTGAATCTGGTATATCTTAATTCTAGCGAGATTCCAACGAGGTCTTTGAATTTATTTATGCAAAAAAAGAAAAAAAATTTTTTTTCCAACTTTGGAAAATTTTTAAATTGGCGTGGTATGATTATTTTTTTACATTTTTATATATGGTTAAAATATAATCTATTTGCTACTTAAAAAAACCTTTCTCTAATTGAAAAAATTTTTAATTTAAAAAACTATTAAGCATATTTATTAAGTGAGCGCGGTTTTTTCCATAGAATGACCAGTTTTCCCATATATAATAGAGTATTATATCATATATTTATATATATATATATATATAAAATATATATATATATATATTATATAATATATAATATAATATATATATATAATTATATATATATATACTATAATATAATATATATTTAAAAGTGAATTCTCTTATAATATCTCAGAAAATAATATTTTATGATTATTTGGTCTCATTACAAATGATAAGTTTGACAATCAGACTTTTTAAAGAGGATTTTTTCCTTATTAGATATTACCAAGCTCAGCCCCACAGCCAGAAATGGATTTTATTTTCTGAATTTTTTAACTGATTTGCATCATAAAAAGCAATGATGTATTGCTTTTTATGAAAAGGAATTTTTTTTATAATTTTAACTTTTTCAAAAGTTTTTTTTTTACAAAGAAAAAAATTATGAATAACTTTTTTTCTTCATTCAATGCAATTTGGATATTTTCAGGCGTGTTTATATAGTTAGGGGAGTATTACACGTTTTTTTATTTAGAGTATTTTTTTTAACATCCCCCTCCAAAAAATGTTTAAAATTATTTTTACATTGTGCTTTAATTTCTTTGTCCTATAAAGAGGTTCAACAGAAAATAAAAAATGCTATAGACTTCTAATAAGAAAAAATGTAAGTTAGAAAATAAAGAAGAAAATAAAAAAAAGATGAGAGGGAAAAAGGCTAGAGCAGTTTTGCCTACATAGGTCTGTAGAATGAAGTGGGAGAGTTGGTAGAAAATAGAAGATAATAGAATTAGAAATCTTGAAAGTCAGTCAGCCTGGTGACATGCAGTACAGGTTTGACTTTACTTCCAGACAGATGGGGAAGGGAAAGAGATGGGGCCAATGGTACTGTTGAGTTTTTCTAAAGGGAAGACCTGAAGCCTTGCTAATTGGAGACGCCACGATGATATGATAACCCAGAGAGGACTTTTCAAAAATAAGGATTAACAGGAAACAAATGAGAAGTATGTTATTTTCCAGGTGCCAGAGTGATGTGATTATCGTGATAGGATGATTAGAGAGATTAGAGGTTTGTAAATGTTTGATTCAAAGTGTATTGTGGCAAATCGTGGGTACGAATTGATATAGTGAGTTCAGCATAAGGAATTGGTTACATTTTCAATGCTTATTGTTGCTTCAAATGTTTATGAAGGAAAGATAGATAATAGGTTTGGGTAAAGTTCTGGTATGGCTATGTAACAAAGTAGGAACTTACAGAATTTGAAATTTGAGGGTAAAAGATATTAAACGTTTACTGGACCATATTGCCCCAAGTAAAGCCGCAGGTCTTGATGGTATATATGGTAGAATTCTGAAGGAGGATAGTACCAGAATTGCAAAGGCACTGGGTATTTTGATTTTAAAAGCGTTCCTTATAAATTTGGTGAGTGTTATCCAGATGTATCTGGAAAATAGCAACTAAAATGTTGTGGCCTTATTTATAAGAAGGTAGTAAGGAAGATTTGGGAAAATTATAGACCAGTTAGCTTAATATCTCTGTTGTAAAAGGTTCTGGAAAAGTTTACTGAAAGGTCATATAGAGGAATATTTGGAAGATAACAAGGTATTGTATGACTCCGAGCACGGTTTCAGAAAGGGTAGGTCAGGTCATGTAAGACAAACCTTTTAGAATTTATGGAATACATTACTGATTGCATTGACTGAGGAGATCCAGCTGTATATTATATATATATATATTATATATATATATTATATATATATATATATATATATATATATATATTATATAATATATACATATATATTATATATATATATATATATATATATATATATATATATACGTATATATATATATATATATATATATATATATATATATATATTATATATATATATATATATATATATATTATATAATATATATATATATATATATATATATTATATAATATTATATATATATATATATATTATATATATATATATATATAGACTTTAGCAAAGCTTTTGATAAGGTTCCCCCACATAAGGCCTGTGAAGTTATGCAATGTTGGTATATGTGGAGTGGTCAATGGCTGGATTTAAAGAGTGGTTATGGAATAGAAAATGTGTACAACTAAATGGCAATAAGGCATCATGGGAAATAGTGAAGAGTGGTGTGCCACACGGTCAGTGCTGGGGCCACTACTGTTCCTCATATTATATATATATATTTTATTTATATATTATATATTATATATATATTATAGTATATTATATATATATATATATATTATATATATATATATATATATATATATATACTAGGGATGGGCCGGATAGTTGAATTAGCCGATAGCCTGGATACTCGGGTATATCCGGCTGAAGTTTAACCGATATCCGGCCTGGATAACGGATAGTGAATTAGCCGGATATGCCGGATCCCGATATCCGGCAGTGCTGCTAATATACGCTGGGCGGGGTGAACTAAAATAATTTTTTTTAATTATTTTTGTCATAGTGGTAGTTACTACAATTTTTTATTTAGATTATCTTTAAATTCTAGAGAGTTTTTATATTTTTAAACAATATAATAAATTAGTGTTAAAATGTCCCTTAAATAGAATTCACACATTTGAAAATTCGATTTTTTTTTTTTTTTAACTTTGTTGTTAATGAAAAGTTAGGGACAGATTTTATTATATATTTTTTTCAGTGTATACAGTTGAGTATGCTAGGCTTTTAACTGGCAAACTAAATTTTTGGTTGCCAAACAGTGCATAGTGGTTAAATCGCTGGTCCTAACTTGGCCCGATTCATCCCCCAATAAAAATTGATGATTGGGGTGAATTGGGCCACATTGTTATTCTGTATTTTATGTAGCCTATTATTTATTGACATTTTTATTACGTATGCTAATTTAAATATAATAAACAGTTTCTTATATTAATTAAAGAAATTAAAATAAAAAAATGAATTTAATATGGAAAAAAACGGATTCAAAAAAGTGTCAAAATTTGTCACACGAATGGGGTGAATTGGGGCTACAACATTTTTATCTTATTTTAATTTATGCATTATTAAAATTTTAATTACTTATTACTAATTTTAATATTAATAAAACAATTTCTATATTAAGTAATAAATTAAATAATAAAATTGAATTTATACATAAAATGAGGAATTTAAAAAGATGGTCCCAATCACCTTCGCCACAGATGGTGGTCCGAATCACACCCCTTCACTGAGTCTAAAAATGAATCTTTATGTTAACTTTAATAAAACTAATGATTATTAGAATTTAATTGATTATTTTTTGTGTGCCCTTTGACCTACTATAGCGCCTTGATTTTCAGGAGAAAAAAATCCAAAAAGTGTATAGGGGAAAGTGGGGAGGCGAAGTTATACCTAAAGTGGTCCAAGCCACCCCGCCCGAGCTATACGGGATTATATATATATATTATATCTATATAATATATATACTAATATATATATATTATTATATATATATATAGTAATATATAGTATATATAGTATAGTATATATATATTATAATATATATAATGGCCAGTCTCCAGATTAGGTGCCCCCCTGTATCTCTAAAAAAAAAAACACTATATCCACATTTTTTAATATATTTTTTTGAATTTAGCGTACATTGTAATCTGAACATAAAAAAAAAAATTAATAATTATTAATTTTAATAAATAACTCCAAAAAATATTGTAATCGTACGTTTCCAAACTTAATTTAAACACGATACCCATAAAAAATAAACGTTTCCTTATATCTTTTCAATACTTTAGGGGAAACTAAAAATAATGGCAAAAAACTAAAAAATTAAATAAAATTAGTTTAAATTAAAAATAAAATTGCAATAGGTAGTTTAGGTTAAGGTCGGTCAAGATCATCAAAAAAATAATTTAATTTCCTCTAGAACATTCTATCTATCATAGAGTGTGGTGTGTGTGTGTGTGTGTGGTGTGTGTTGTTGTGTATGTGTGTGTGTGCGCGTGCGCGTATTTGTTCGCTTAACATTGAAAGAAATTTATTGGGGGTACTCATGAGTTTGGATACGTGAAAATTTGGGGGACTGGAGAGAATTATTATTATTTATTACTGTTTTTTTTATTCTCACTATTTTTATTTCTCTTCTTTATTATTATTATTACTTTTTTTTTTTATCTCACTTTATTTTATTTCTTCTTCATTTTCCATCCATTACAATGTGCGCCTCGATTTCAAAATATGTATTCAGTTTTTTACATAGCTATCATGTTTTTTTCAACCATACATGGGACATCTAATCTGGAGGCTTAGGTATTATTATATATATATATATATATATATATATATATATATATATATTATATATATATATATATATATTATAATATATATATATTATATATATATATATATATATATAGTAAAATGGGGTAAGAATGGAAGGATTTGACTTTTAAGGTCATATCACTAAAACCGTTAATTTTACTGA
>JABUQX010059496.1:0-2500 GCA_015478945.1 Trachelipus rathkii | reverse complement strand
TATTTATTATAGTATATATATATATATATAGATATATTATATATAATATATAATATATATATATATATAATTATATATATACATATATATATATATATATATCAATTAAGAATTAAGAAACCTAAAATACTCTCTCTCCCTCTGGCGAGCACACACACACACAACAGAGACACAACAGAGAGAGAGAGAGAGACGAGAGAGAGGGTTTGTGCCCAGCGACGTAAGATTTTTTATTTACCTTGCCAAAGCAGCCAAACGTACCAATGATACTTATTCGCCAATACTATCAATGTAAATGATTAATTAATTATTATTATCATTATTATTTTTTACTTTATAAGTATGTTTTACTTTAAAGCTGAATTCAAAAATATATTCATTGTATGAGCGTAGTCAGGGCCATTTTTAATCTTATTTTATTTATTTATTTATTACATTTATTTATTTGAAATATTGGCAACTATTCTTATTGTACTTACGTCTTGCTGAAAAAAGTGGCAGACTAAAACAGGTTTTCAAAAGTAATGAAATATTTGATCTGATAAGGTGATTCTGTGTTAACGTTTTTTTGAATGTTTTAGTGTTAACTACTGTTTACATCTTTCTTTCCTCATAATTTTTTTAATATTTTTTTAACCAATCGCAAAAGCATTTTTCGTACTTTTAGGTGATACTAACAAGGCGTAAAGAATTAGTTAAAATAATTTTAAAATATTTCCTGCAGCGAGCTACCTTGTCAAATTGCTAATTTGTAATGAGAGACAAAATATTTTCCAATTTTAAAAATCTAAATCCATTTCAAACAGTAACATTGTTATTATATATAATTATATATATTATATATATATATATATATATATATATATATATCTATATAATATATATATATATTATCTACTACTATATATCTAGTCAGAGATGGGCATCGTTACACTAAAATTGGTTAGCGTACCGTTACTTACTCTCGTTACTTGAGCAGAAATAGGGGTAGCGTTACCGTTAGCAGATAAGATCGGTTACATTTTAAAATTCTCTTGAAGCGTTACCGTTACTAGCGTTACATAATGTCGCGTTACTTTCGGTAGTTTCGGGCGCTTAATGATGATATATGGATCATAGATAGCGTCGGGCGGGGTGAAGCGGACCACTTGTAGGTATACTTGGTCTCCCGACTCTCCCTTAATTAAATTTTATGGAGAATTTTTTTTTTTTTAGTAAAATCATAATAGTCGGGCCTAAGCACACAAAAAAATAATAATAGTTAATTCTAATAATAAAAAGTTTTATTAAAGTTTGAATAACGCCGAGTCAGCCTGACCGTGGGAGGGGTGAAGCGGACCACCATTGAGGGGTGACGTCGGTGACCGCATCTGTTTAAATTTCGTCATGTTTACGTTAATTTTCACAATTTTAATATTTAATTTTACTTAATATATATATTTTATCATTTAAAAATTCAATGTAAGTAATTAAAAAATGTCAATAATGATAAATAAAATAACGAATATAAATAAGGTGGTCCGATCAACTGGAGTCGGTGTACATAGAAGTGGGTACCCTCTCGTATCAGGCCCAAAAAATTGACACTTTTCTGCACTCGTTTTTCTTAATTTCATTTTTTAAAAAAAATTTTCAATTAAAGTAAGTAATAGTTTTTTATTACATTTAAATTAAACATAAGGTATAAAAATGTTTAAAAATGTCAATAAAAATACGTAAAATACGAAAAACAATGGTGGTCCGAGCCACCCCCCCATCAATTTTTTTACGGCGGGGGTGAATCGGACCGCCAAGTTAGGCCCCGTTTTTTTTTGCGCACTAATCTGCTTTGGATCAAAAATTACTTTTGCCGTTTTAAAGCTAACATACTCCGAGTGTAATCCACTGAAAAAATGATTAAAATCCATCCACAATTTTTTTTCATTTTATAACAAGGTTAAAAAAACTCACATTTCTCAAAAGAAAAGTGAATTTCTATTGAAGGAAATTTTGTACCCTAGTATTAAGACCGTTTTTTTAACTATAAAGAAAACATATTCGATGATTAAATATGATCCTCTAAATAAACTTGTAGTCTCTTAGCCGGCGACACTTGTAGTAACTACGGTGGCTATAAATGAGCAAAATTTTTTTTTTTTTTTTTTATTTATTCTATTTTTTATTTTATTTAGGCAGTGGACCGAATCAGCCCCTTCCTAAAGATGGGCGGGCGCCTGGTCACCCCGCCCGCGGCTTATTAGGCATACAAATATAATTTAAACTGGCTGGAAGTTTAAAATGCAATTGGAAAGAATTAACTTAACAGTTTTTTTTTTTTTAAAACTTTTTTGCAAATTGCTAAGTTTAAACAGGTAACAAAATAACATTACTATCCATGTGACGCAATAATAGAAGTACAATTTTATATATTTTTTTATTTATTTTAAGTCGCGAGGTTTCATATGTAAGTTAGTTGCAGAAACTATATAATATAGCGATTTATGGAAATTTTTAAGTGATA
>JABUQX010059495.1:5000-28673 GCA_015478945.1 Trachelipus rathkii | reverse complement strand
GTTCTCTTCAAAAGACCAAAGACCTAATGGTACAAGATTACTAAGACTTAAGACTAAGTTACCTTAAAAATCTTGAAGTACTACTTAAGATAAGGCACTTTAATAATAGACTAGCTCTAGACTAAGATTCTTAAGAGTAACCTTAACTTAGCGTCTTCTCAAACTTTAAGACCTAAGACTAACAAGGTACTAAGACTCAGACTTACATAGATCTGCTGAAAGACGGACCTTAGACTAAAGACTATAAGGCGTGAATCATAAGATTAAGGACTAGACCTAATACAGTGACTAAGGACTAAGACTTCAAAGCTAGGACTAGCTAAGAGCACTCTCAGGGTGCACTAAAGAACTGTCCCTGAAACTTCCTACTTAATAGGACTAAACTAAGATCAGACGAAGTACAAGATATCTTTAATATACTTGAATAGACCAAGACTAAGACTTTAAAAGACTAACTCACTGAAGCAGTAAGGCACTAACTTTCTAGTCACTAAAGACTATATGTCGACTAAGATTAAAAGACTAAGACTAGATCACAGCGACTAGACTTCTCAAGACTAAGGATACTAAGAATAAGACCTCAGCTACAAGACATAAGCACTAAGACTAAGACTAAGACTAAAGCACGCAGACTCAGACTAGACTGAAGACAAGACTACAGACTTCTACAGACTAAGATCTCATAGAGACTGAGACTAAAGACTAAGGGATCACACAGACTAAGACTGAAGACGTAAAGAACTAAGAATAAAGATTAAAACTAAAAACTAAGACTAAAGAGCAACTAATACTAAAGACTAAAGACTAAGGAAACTAAGACTTCTAAGGACTAAGACTTCTAAGGACTAAGAGACTAGACTAAGACTCACAGACAAGACTAAGACTAAGACTGCAAGATGCTAAAGACTAAAGACTAAGCACTAAGGACTAAGACTAAGACTAAGACTAAGAGTAAGACTAAGACTAAGAAGACTAAGACTCAGGATAAGGACTGAAGACTAAGACCAAGACCAAGACCAAAACTAAGAATAAGAATAAGACTAAGAATAAGACTAAGACTAATAACACTAGACTAGACTAAGACTAAAGACTAAAGACTACCTAAAGACTATCTAAAGACTATCTAAGACTATAGACTAGAATCAGTATCAAGACTAAAGACTAAGACTAACGACTCAAGGGACTCAAGACTAGACTAAGACTAAAGACTAAGCACTAAGACGTCAGCGAAGATCGGCTATATTATCTTTTCTCCTCTCTCTTGAGTAATATAGTCTTTGAAATTGGCTTTTCGGAAAAACAGTTTTTAGAATTATTTTATTTCAGATTTCATCAAAAAAAAAAATTTTGAAAAATAAAAAAAAAAAAAAAAAAAAAAAAAATATTGATCATTAAAATAACCCTTCTAATCCACAAACCTTATATATATATATATATATAATATATATTATATATTATATATTATATTTGTTATAATATATAGCAAGTTTCTTTTATGGTATATATATACTATATATTATAGGTGTGTGCTACCTGCATCATATATATATATAATATAATATAATATATATATATATAATATATTTATATTAACTTATTACAGTATACATTAGAATGCAAGGGATGGCTTATTTTAAATTTTATAACAATTAAGATTGAGCTTCTTAATGACTCATTTTTTCAATCGACATTCATTTGGAAGGAAGATCTTTGCAAAAAGACAAAGAACTTTAATATTTCTTTAATTAAAGAAAAAATGTTCGTTAAAATTTATGTATTTTAAAATATTAATATTTAAAATATTAAAAAAAATAATATTTAAAATATTAGTATTTAATATTTATTTGAATATTAAAAAATTTTATTATTTAAATTGCTATATATCTCCGCCTCGTATTTGACCTAGATCCTCTGTTTTTTAATGTCGCTAGAATTAAAATAACAATAAAAAAATTAAAACCTATTTTTTAGTAAATTTCAAATTAAGTTCCATAATTACACAAATCCTTTTTTCTTAACAAAAAAAAATCATAATAAATGTAAACTATATTTAAAATATTAAAAAATATTTTAAAATATTTAAAAAGATCTTTACTGAATAAAAAATAAAAAAATACTATACGAGTACTATATAAACACTATTTTCCATGGACCTATATATATATGTCTCCATACTCGTAATATATGTATATTTATTAGATTTTATATATATACTATATGAATAATATATATATAGTATATTATATATCTATAATATAGTATAATACCTTATACTTGATATCTCTCTGATATGGACTGATATATTAAAAATACATATATATATATATATATATATATTATATATATTACGTCTAATTACTATTAATATTAATATATTATTACCTACTAATTAGGTTTTATTATCATATATATATACTTTATAGTAATTTATAATATATATTATAATTTTTTACTTGTATTATATCTTATATAATATTATATCACGAAAAATGACTATCGATAAGAACAAATTTTCCCTAACAACAATCGATATCTGTTAATTAATTGTTTAATAAATAACTGATTATAATGATTATTGTACTATCGATAAACATAAAATTTCCCTAACAGCAATCGATATCAATTAGTATTACTGTTGGTCAAAATCTTGTCCTTGATCAATTATCCGATTATAAATTGGCTACACGTCTCGAAAATAATTGCTTATTTTATATCGACCAGTCACTAAATTTTGGGACTATATAAAGATAATTTCCTATGTCTTATCAATTAATATTACTTAATGTACCTATGAAAATTTAATCGAAATTGGCTGAGCATTATCATTAACGATGATCAATATGCCATATGCGACAATCACTAATTTTTACTAACGGACAACGATGAAAACTAATATTACTAATAAGGAAGATAATCGATTATTGAAATTGCTGAAATTAATGGATTATTGTACTATCGATAAGCATTATTTTTCAATAAGCGAACCCCAACTCTGGGAATAAAACAGATATCAATTTAATTGTTCCAAACTATTGATAAAAATATTCAATTATTGAAATTGAAGATGATTAATCGTATTAATGACTATTCAAGGAAAAAAATTCCCTTAAAAGGATTAATTGTCTATATATTTATATAAGCCTCACTCAGAACTGAATCATAATTATTCTTTAGATGAGATTTTTACTTGCTTGAGGATCTGTAATTTATATTGTTTACGTTTGTCTTATATCTATTATTAATTATATAATATCTACTTTTTTATTCGCGTTCTTACTTATTATTTAATACAAACAAATATTAAATGCAATATATATTTTTATATGTATAATATACATATTAATATTTTCTATTATATATATTAATATTTTATAATTGTTAAAATTAAGAGATAGCTGGGGTATAGCTGAGTAAATAATATATAATTATCATATTATGCCCATCGGTTTCAAAGTAATAGAATATTATTGTTAAATAAAAATTCAATAGTTTTTCCAAATTTTTGTGTTGTGGTTATTGACTCTATTGTATCACCTTAATTATAAATTATTAATATATTATTTCGATCCTTAATATATAGTCTATATATTCCTTCGTATCTAGATATTTAATAACATACTAATATAAAGATTTTGGTAACTAACTTATAGGTATATAGCTAGAATATCTTTGGCACTTATAAAATTCTTTTATTCTCCAACTTCTTAGTTAACTGACGTTAAAAATTCACAAAAACGAAAGTTACTTAAATCTTTTTATATTACCTGATATTTATAACTTATATTACATATAGCCCACTGTATATATTATACAATATATATATTTATTATATGTATTATAGTATGATGTGTATAAACCATATAATTATAGTATATTATTTATAGGTATTATATGCTAACTACTCTCATCCACTATTTTCCTATTGTTTTATCACTTCTTACTTGTATATAAGTGTAGATTATACTTGGTAGCTTATTATATATGATAGATTATATTATAGGTAAGCTCATATAGCTATCAATATTTACTATAATCATTTATACTCTTCTTTCTAATAATGTAGAATATATTATTATATTTTACCTGATTTTTGGTTGGAACCCAGCTGTAGTGATCAAATCTGCAATGTATAACTTTATCTAAAAGCTTTTCTAAGTGATATGTTTATTATTATTAGCTTTATATATATATATTTATTAATCAACTAACCTTAACTCTTCGGCTAGGCTAACATATATAAAATGGTCCCATCAATAATATATTTCCTTTACAGAGGAAGAGGTATCACATCGGCTTTAACCTCATGCAACGTATTTATATTATCTAATTCTGTCAAACGATATTTATATATTATATAGTTTATCATACATCTAGTTATATCCTCAATAGTACTCCCCAGATTATATATAATTGGTATATAGGCATATTATCTATATATTATAAAGGGTAACTATATTAATTAAACATTGATGTATATAGGTATTCTCAATCCCGTATAGTATTAATATTTCTCTTCGAACATTAATATCTATAGTTATCGTAGTACTTTATCCTTAATCTTATGACCCTATAACTTCCACAATCCATTTTATCAGTTATTATATATTATATAGATATTATATCTCTGTCATAACGGTATATAAATTATATAGTAAACTAATTATATATATATAGTTAACATTAATTTACTATTTCAAACTAATGTACATTCTGATATATATATTACTACTTTTTTGGGGCTTTACTACTTTATAATATTTTCATAGATATTGTATTATAATTATTTTATATTTGATAGATAGTATATTTATTCATATATATACTCATCCAATAAAAGGTTATGCCCATAATTATAATTACTAAATATATAATATGATATAAATGATATAAACCAGGCATGCTACATTTCCCAATCTCGTTTTTTGCATGGACATAACGCCACAGCAACCATCTCAAATGGATTCTTCACTTCAATCTTCCAGATAGGTGGGTATTGTATACTACCGTATGCTCAATCTTCATTAGCTGGCACTTCGCGGCAAATTCCTGCATTCTTCCTGAACCACCTGATGATATGATTTTGGGGATGCCCACGAACATACTTCAAGTACTGCATTTCTAATATAATTTGTCTCGTCCTAATTATGTGTGCAAGAGTTTCTGTGTATGGTCACGCTTACATGTACAAGTTGTCTAATCCCACCACTGCACTATAATAGTTTGTTCCCAGTTTCTTCACTAAAATTCCTTGAGTTTTATGGCAAAATCCTCTCTGTACCGTATTTTTATTTATAAAATTCTTTGTAAGAACCCGACAACGCCAAAAACTCAGTTCTTCTCTTTGTTTGCATTTCTCAACCACTCTCTCTCAAGTTTTTATAGCCTTCTGCGATTATCTATTGAATACAGATAATTCTTCTGGACGCTATTTGCCATAAAATGACACTGTTTCCTGTTTGACCGATTTACATTATTCACCGCGCCACCGTTGTGTATTAAACCGTGTCACTCACATTATCTCAGAATCATTCACCATGCAGAAATTATTCCTTCACCAAAATTACGAAAGCTCGCTCAGTTGACAAGATCAAGTTTCATTGCCACGAACACAAGAGGCAATGTGGGATTATTCATCTTTAACCACCACCAATGACAATGTCACCTGTCGATATTTCGTGTTTATGGTGACTTCCACTACTCTTGTACACTCCACCTCCCCGGTGCCCACACCATTAAGTATTACTTCCACTGGCCATTCTCGTCGTATGTGTCGCCCAAATTGCGTAAGATCATTTACGACAGCCTCCTGTATTAAACTGATCACTGCACCAGTGTCTAAAAACGCACATTTTGTCACCTCCCCTATACACACTTCTTTCCAGGCCACCCCCTTCAAAATGTGGTTACAGCGTCAGTCATTGAAGATGTGGACCTCTTTCTCTTCAATCAACAGAGTTTATCTCCATCCATTCACCATAATGGTGAACTCAACAAGCTTAGTTCATCTTCATCACTCAACTTGTATCTATCTCCTCTTGACGGCGATGTTCAACCATCGGCTATCCTTGTCACTCTTCTTGAAATTCTTTCTTCGTCATGTCTGGAATGATGTATCTTCCTGTCGCGTCGATGGTATTTCCAATGTTGCTTGGCACAGAATGTTTGCCAGTTGGTCGTCTTTAGGGAGTTGAAAGAAGGGACTTGCTGCCCAAGCAACCTGCACGTTGCACATCCTCAGAGGCTGTTTTTCTCTTCTCTCATTCTTCAGGGGCCAATAAAGTCACCGAACAGCATGTTCATATCTGAATCGGAGCCCACATATCTGTATACTTTGAAAACATCGCTTGGCTGCATAGTACTTCCGGCACGGGGCTCTCTTCCAGGTTTTCCAGATGCTCCTTAAGTATTTTACTGCTTTTGCCACAGCCCTTTCTCTTAATCCATCTTATACACCTCACCTATTCCAAAAATGAGCTTTACATTCCACAACCAACTTCCGCAGGGTTTCTTAAATTCCGGGGAACTCCTTCTAGAAATGTGGTTATCTAAAACAATCTTTAGGCTTTTGAAACAGGGAGTCATGCCTCCTCCTGGAACATAAGTTCATCAAACAAGTAATTAATCCCTTGGGAGCGCAAGTCGGGTTCAACGACTTCCGCCCTCTCTCAAAACTGCAACGTGTGCCCTGACCAGTGTGTCCGCAAACACATTTTTCTTTTCCAGGATAAATTGAATTTCAAAACTATATTCGCTGAGAATATCCAAGGACGCGTTGCCAATATTACTGTCACCAACTTCCATTGTATCTAAAATAGACCAATTGGTCTTTTGAGTCCAGTATATAAAGAATGAAATCTGCCCAACGAGAACGTCTAAACTTTTGAATACCATCTTTTATAAGACAACAATTTTCTCTTTCTATGGTCGGACCTCTTTCTCTCACAAGCACTAAATGAATGGGAATTATACGCAATTAACCTTCTTTCTCCATTCTGCTTTTGGCAGAAGGCCAGACCCCATACCAGTCTCCGTAGCAATCTACAAACAATATCTAACTTTTCGCAATAACGTTATTATGCTGATTGAAAAAATCTGGGTGGCCATAATTCTACTGAATCCTTACATTCCGCCTTTTTAATTTTCTTTTTATTCTAATTGTTATATAATAATAATGATATTATTAGTCTTTATTGCAATCGTATCCATTTCAATCATACTTCTCATTTCGATATATATATACATATACCCACAAGTTCCTAGGTTTAAACTACTTGATGTGAACAATTCGCAATGAATTTTCCTCTGGAAGTTAATCATTCCAAGAATATCTTCTTAATTCTCCAACATTATAACTTCGGTCTTTTACTATATTTGTCGATTTATAAATTTTTACGTATTCCGGTATTAGTAATTCTTTTTTCTATTTATTATACCTAGGTTATCTGCTCCATAATATATATTATGAACATTTGTCTAAGGGGGCTCAGCTCCAAGTATCTCCCAATTGTCATTTAACAGGATCACCTCCCATCAAATGATTATAATACTAATAACTTGTAGAGAAGGACATATCGTTTATTATTTTATAATAGTTAGTATAGTCGTCGAATTCTCCTTCGACGATCAAAGCATACTATATCGTCTTACATAAATAAATATTAACGATTCTTATATTATATTATAATTTTAATCTTTATCTTAACCCAGTTAATATCCGTTGCATTATTCCCTCTGGGACGCAGCTTAGGCTCTCATTTATACTATTGAGTATCCAATAGCTCTCAACTCTTTTAAAACCTTTATGGTCGGTACTTACTGTAGGAGAAAATAGCTCTCAGTATCTATTATTAGTCTTTGCTATTTCTTCACTATTCCAACTGGCATCTAGTAATACCCTTAACCAGGTCTGACCATTAACTTTAAAATAGTAAGCTCTAATGACAACGAAGATCGTTTAGAGGTGATGTTTAGGTCATGGGAATCCGGTGTCAGCCTCAGTTACTTATTAAGTCTCCGGATAGGTTTACGCACATTAAACGTATAAATGTTCCATCCTTTTTTATAATTCTCATGGAAATTATATATGATATAGTATAATAGGGTTATAGGAATAAACTATTCCACTCTAGAAGTCAACAAGGTTGCCACCAAATGTCTCTCAGACACAGCTCCTATCAATCATTGACTTTCTATTTCTATCTATGTCGTTCTATGGTCGAAACCTTCTTGCTCTTTGGTAAATTGGTTATATTATTATATAGATATATATATATACTATATATTCTATAATATATATAGGTCTTAATCGTAATACTGTAGTTTGATTTTGTATATGGGTTTGGTAGTCAATTCAGATGATTCTGCTCACCGTCATGTCACTCTACTATTTGTATGCTAGAACATTATACCGATCGGTATATATTGTCCCTAATGTACTTCTGTTATTTACTTCTCACGATGTTTCTCATAGTTGATTACTCTTTCCATTAATTATTCTATATTCATCAATCAATTCTTTCTTTCGATCCACTCTTAGTTCCTAAGAATACTGGTTTGATTCCGTTAGGCTTACTTATATAGTTAATTATATATATCTATTTATATATTGAGTATTTTAATGCATGCTCAGTTTATTTGCTTATTACGAACTTTATATCGATAAATCATCCCTACAATATTATCATTCAAGTGATGGTACTATATGCTGGCTCTATAGATTACTCAACCTTTCCCCAAATATGTTTTTACCGAGCTAGGTCTAATATTCTATATTCATCCAAATACACTTCTCCTAATTGTGTTTATCTTGCATTTCACAATATCCAGGCGGCTATATATATATATATATATATAGCATCCCTAATTTACTTAGTTTTATATATATATAACCCTCGTTTTATTCTTATCTTTCCTTTCTTGAAATTACTCCGAGTTTATATCAATTTCTTAATAATTGTAGTGTTACACCTCGTATGTACGTTTCGTTTTCCGGCACTCGAACGCTGCGGGCCCGTCTTGGTTATGTGATGCTGTTCCGAATCGGATCTGACTATATTCATTTCACACCTCGTACATGCATCTGAACCGGCTGAACCCAATTTTAGCCATCCTGGTATGATATGAGAGCTATATCTCCTCTATAATACAACCGGAAAATGACATTACCACCTTGCTATGATGCATAGTTATACTCTCTGTAATCTACCGTTCATAATACAAATTTTTCCTTATATAGGTATCTATGTTTTTTGGCATTTATATATTTTTTAATTAGTCTTTATTTATTATTATATAATTTCCATTATTAAGTTACTCTTAAATCTATTATTATTTAATAACGTGACTTGTAATAATACGATATTGTTCATTTTATTAATTATTCTTGTGATCTACAATTTAAATTATTTTATTCCTAAAATTTCTATCAGACTGAACCGTTTGTAAAGTCAATTCCATGGTAAACGCAGCTTTTGTCACAGGAGTTTCTAAGATAACGTTTTACTCATAAATAATTTCATAATAATCGAATTAGACCGTTCTCACCCTATTCCTACGTACAATGGTACCACTTAGTATAAGTTAGTAGAATATCAGATAATTAAAGTGCTAAACTTATAAAGAATTTAGAAGGCTTAATCTATATTTATCCTATTTAACCTATGTAACTTATAAGCCTATATATCTTGAATAATCTTTATCCACTAATATATATGATTTAATCTAATTTGATTACTGAATCCATTATTAATAGTGACAAAGTGCATTTCCTTTATACTATATCAAAGCTTGTATATTTATTATACTAACACTCTGTTTATAATGATAATTTGTGGGATCTACGAAACGGTTGTCTTGATCTGCTATCATACTGAATACCTCACATGTAACGCTGCTGATACTCACTCTTATATTTCCTATTAATATGTGAAAGTTTGTTCCTATAAAACCCAAACTCTGTATAAATCTGAAATCATGTATAAATTTTTTCACTTGCTAATTAAAATAATTTATGATTCTAGCTTTTATTTCTTCAGTTTTCTCTAAATAGCAGAGTTAATTTTTTTTAGATAGTGTTCTACTGATCTCGCTATCTGTCAATTGATAATATACTCTCTGTGTCTCAGCAGTCTATGCTTCAGTGACTAGTCAATAGTCTCTGCGCGGACACCCCTTGTACAGTTGTAACGGATGGACATTAGCTTGTATTATGGGTAGCGTTCTGCTAATTGTTGTTGTGTATTGTACCATATTTTATGAATGTATGTATGAATATGGCGGTTTTGGATGTATTTCTATCACAGCTCTTGATAGATCATCGTGCCTCGTCTGCATCTCTCTCTCTTCCTGCTCGCTCTCTTTCTTCCTCGTCATCATCTTCCTCGCTCTCTTCTCTTCTCTTTTTCTCTCTCTCGTCACTTCTCACTACTCTCTTGCTCTCTTCATCTCTCTCTCTACGTGTCGTCGTACTAGATTCTCTCACATACTGTCTCCCTATCTCTCTTCTCTTCTCTCTTCATTATATTTTCACTTCCGGTGTTCTCTTTAATTTCCTATTAGTCTTTGTTTTTATTTTTCTAGTTATCGACTTCAATATCATTCACTATTATACTCATTTTGCGAAACATTATGTCACCGTGTATGATCCATTTGATCTCGACTAAGGTGATGTTATTGTTCAATATCTAAATTAATCACCGAATATTAGGCCTATTACGTTTGATGACATTCACTTGTTCTTTATAATATCATAAGCACAACCAACCACCACTCTAAACCTCCAGCAGTCTCTCTTTATAATGATGTTACCTGTCCTATATATACTATCGCAGATTAAGAACCTCCCACACTTGTGTCATGCGATCCTATACTAAGTATTTCAGGTCAGTGTAATCCCTTATGTTCTATTTATTCCTGTAATATATGGTGAGGACATACACTCTGAGTATCTACATATACTAGTACCGTACTTTCGAATTCTAGGCTATAATTATTTATTGTTGTTCTTGTCGTTTCTCCATTGGTAACGTTCGCCCTATAATACCATATATTGGAATGCGGACATGCTTCGGTGTATTGTTATCCTCATTTTATCTTTTTCTATCTTCTAGTATTATGTGTCTTCTTTCTTGTAAGTCACCATTCATCCTCAAAATGCTATTCATTATATCTTTGTTACTTTCTGTTCTCGCCCTTCTATAACCGGACTCATGTTAAATCTCCTAGCTCCAATTTTTTTACGGCAATAATACATTTTTAAAGAATTGTATTATTAAGTTATTTTATATATATTTTATAGGAGAACGCATTATATATTTCTACGTATAAACCAGGTCCCGTTTTGATTTACCTCTAATTGTGAGCATGCTCGGATTAACGTCGTGATATGCATAACTTAAGTAGGTCAAAACTCTGTACTACAAATACTATCTTAGTTATACTCCTTCTATGTACGTATATATACTTCCAAACTCCCAGTTATATATTATATGTTATAAAATTCTGCCAAAATATTTATCTTTCTCCATCTTTCAACTAATGACTTTCAGTCTATGTCTTCACTGTTCACTTGTATATCTCAATGATGGCATCGGTAGTTGCTTGTAATAGGTTCCTCTCAACGTAAATGGAACCCTCCTCATAAATAAGTTGCAAGATCTATCAGCCCATAACGATTTTTATACTTTACCTAGCGTGGTATCTCTGGTGACTAATATTACTCTATATCCATAATCGCTTCGATGAAGCATCGAAGGTCTCTTAGAACTTTCTCTAATCTTATGGTCATTTTTAAGCGGCTTGACAGGCCTTCCACTACTGGCTTATATATATTGATAACGTTCTTAAAACCTCAACAGTTACTCCTAAGCCAGAATTATAAGCAACTCTATTTACTTGCTCATTACATGGCTCCATCTCGTATTTACTCATTACTTCGACCAGTCTATAATTCTCTGAGCCACTCTCAGTCATTTATCCCCCTTTGTGTCCGTTCGCATGTCTTTCTCAAATCGTCTCACTATTGTATTACATTTATTTGTAGCGAAGCTCTACTATTCTATACAGTATTAGTATATATTCTGTGGTACGCCTTTTCTTGATTATAATTCATTTTCCTGTATTATTATGTGTAGTTATTGATTCTGGTCATCAGTTTATCAGTTAATACTCAATCACTCCTTACCTATCTGAATAGCTAACTACTCATCTACTATCCGAAAGTTATTTCATAGTATCTCGCTATTATTAATTTCATATATGTACATTCCTCTTGACCCACCGATGATTTGTGTATTTCTATTACTAGGGTGCCGCGCTAACAGATTCAGTAACACTTTTTGTCGTCCAAAGTATTTTATGTTCAAGTTTTAGAGTCCCCATAATTATAGGGCATTCTATATTTATATATTTTCTATTTCTGTAGTAGTTTGCGTATTTTGTTTTGTCTCGCTTATTTTTTCATATGTAATGCACTTGGAAGGTAAGTACTCATAACTAAGTCCACTTAGTATATGCTATTAATACTGTTTAAAGGATCTCAGTTCGTTTATACTTTTCTCAGGCTAATGACTCTTGAAAACGAATGGTCACAGACAATCGATTGACACCGCTATCGTTTTAGGTTCGATTCACCTTTAAAATTATATTCAAATCTTGACCTTTTCTCATATTTAAATATTTTTTTTGAGCGGAGCCATTATATTTTGCGAACAACCACTAAAGTTGTACTAACGTTCACAGAAAAATAAAATAATTCTTTTACGATTGCTGAAGTTGTATTATATAAATAAATTTGTTAATTTTCTTTGATTTTTTTATATTTTATTTTTTTTTTTTTTTTTTTTTTTTTTGTTTATATTTTTTTTTATTATTTTAGCTCATTTAAACTATATTTTATAAAATTTTCCATTTAACAAAATTTAGTTTGCTTTACACAACTATATGTAATATAATATATTCTAATGTGTATAGGAAGCTTTTGTTTTTGACCTCTTGTCAGTTACTGCTGCTCGTCTAAATACTTGCTGTTGATCTTCTACGTCCTAAAGAATAAGTATACTCGATATATAGCCATCACAGATAGGGTTGTGTACCTAGGTAATGGTTTGCTTGAAGAACCTAATATATGGATTATAATAAATAAAAAGTGAGTTCGTTAATCTTTCTTGGCAACGGAAGGTAGGTATCTTGAAAGACGATGAAAAAACCACACTTTTTGATTTACAATATGTACATGAGAGCAGCTATAATTGTCATTAACCTCCAATTAGAGGACTAATAATATTACTACAATTATCTATTTGAGATCGCCTCTCATATCGAGTACTCAATCCTAGAATACTCCATTATTAACTCTAGCGCTTGTATACAATTAGCGACATTAACTCTCGCCGTGTTCTAAAGAGAGATCTTAAGCGTTCCGCGTGATAAGCTGGCAGTCCCCAGATACACATGTGTTCTTCACTCGATTTCGACTACCGGCCGTCAACTGAGCACTACAACTCAATACGTATTTACATCCATCTGATATTCAAGCTAATAGGTTAGCTCTTGGTGCATGAGTATGTAGGTTACCTGGACTTTATTCATATCATCCACGCATTGACAGAGTAGCCCATAGATAGAATGCACAACCACATGCTCCCTGTATTATTATGCTGGTACGGTAATAAGAATAATAGAATTATGTAATCTTCCAATATGTGTTAATCCCTAATACCAGATTGCCATTCGAACTCAAGGAATCTCTGTAAATTTATCTTCCTCATCAACTGCATTACTTTATTCCTGCTCTCGAAGGGTTTTCTTATCTTGTTTGTGCGAAGAAAAGTTTTGTTGGTGACGAAGTGATCGGACGTGGGATAGGAACTCAAGAGTAAAAATCATGAAATGAACCGAACAATCTATACGGTTAAGTAGATGGTCTATTCTCAATAACCATAAATCTGAAATAAGACTCTGAACTTACATAATAATAATAGTTGAGCTTACTTGTCACGAGCCTTCCGTATTTGCCATCAGATCTGAAAGGTCACTCACAGTCACAGTATATGCACGAGTACCTCCTCCTCCCATGGTGAGCTATTTTGCGCTGGTCGGCCTACAGATCGTCCAGCAAGTCTGTATCATTATAGTACTTTCGTATATTAGTGCATTGTTTCCCAGTCGGGAGTAACTATTCTCGCTGCCGTTTATTTAGTCAGCTATATATTGACTAGGTTCATAATAATAACTAATATAATACACAATTATATTAATAATAATATCCATAATAATATCTATTATAATAATCTAGACATATCTTCCCACTGTTAAGTCTCTCCAGTATAATCTATTAGTTCTGTAGTGTTTATCATGTGTCTCCAAGAGTGAAGTTTATTCTTAGTATGTATAGGATTATGTTTTTGTTATGTTATCTTAAGTAGACGCTGTGAACAATAACTCGTATGTAGTTGTAAAATATTTTATTTAGCTTAGTTTATTGTATCTGATTTCATATTTACTCACTTGTAATAATATACATTCATATTCACTACTAATACATAAATCTATTAATTAATTTGAAATACTATATATAAAACTCAATAATAATATTATATTAATGACAGATGCCTACTCACATAGATGAAGTTGAATTAATTACTAGACCTCTCTCAGTGGACTATGATTGAGATCGGCTTCAAATTTATGTTAATAGATAACTCTGTAATAAGTGGTGATCTTGAATATAACCCTCACCTTCAAAAATTAATTACTAACCTAATAAATATATAACTAATAAATTAATAGTTAACATAATAAAATATATTAATGATAATTAATTAATAATAGTATATTATATTATTAAAATAATTAAATACATAATTAAATTAATATATAATATATAATTAAATTATAAATAATATATAAATATATTAATAATTAAATATTAATAATAACATAATAATAATATATATCATTAATGTAATAATAATATATTAAATTAATATAACTTATATAGTCAGATTAAGTTAAGCATGTAAATTAGTTAAGTAGTAGTAATAGTAGGAATAATAACCTAAATAATTAATAATATATATAATAATAACTGTACAACTGCTCTAAATAACTCAGTGTCTATGTACTCAATACCTATTGCTAATTAAATCAGATATATAACACTTTAATAATAATAATAATTCTCCTGAATTCAAAAATCAATATTTAGATAGATAATGAATTTAGGAAAATTAATTTCATTAAAACTAAGTAATGGTAAAATAAATATTTTTGTGAATTGTCTCCAAAATACATAAATCCGACAACACAAAATATATAAATCAACAACAACATGAATGATATGGTGCCAGAAGCGTGTTTATTTTAATAATAATTTAAACTAATTTACAAAAATTGAAATTATAATAATATTAATTAATATAAATAAATTAAAAATTTAATATATTGATGATTTTAACGGGGGGGGCTTTCTTTTAATAATAATAATTGCAAATGCAATAATATTTTTAACTGTAACACGCTAAGAGAATAAAAATTAAGTTATATTAAATTATATTTGAATTTTTATTATATATAATTATTAAATTATGTAACTATTATTATAAAAAAATATTTAAATAGTTTGACAAACAGCTACATAAAACAAAACTCAGCCTAATCTAACCCTTCAGTCATACTTAGAATATTCTTCAGCGTACTAATAATAATAATAATAAATAATTAAATTAAATATAAATAATATAAAGGCTTCTTACCTTTGATGATGATAATTATAATTATATTTAAATATAATTAAATCATTTAATAATTATTAATATTCTATAATATAATAAATATGTAATATATATAAATCAATCATGAAGTAATGAATATTATAATTAAATAACATCAATAATAACAGCTTGTAATATACGTGATAATATGACATACTGCAAATAATTTAATATATTATATAAATAACTTAAATAAAATATGGAGTAATACATTTGAATAAATTATAGGGAGTCATTTATTGTTTTCATATATACAACTTTTGAGACTAATATTACTTCTACATACTTCTTCTCTCTCTCTCTTTCATCATACTTCTCTCTCTCTCTACTTCTCTTCTCACTTACTTTTCGTGAAAATAACAGAGTCAAGTCTAGAGTGAGATTTTTATCAAGTACTTTATTCTCATCTCATCTTTTATATTTCTCACAAACTCTATATTAGATAATTTCTCTCGCTTATATCCTTATCTCATTAATCTCCTCTAGTCCCATTTCCATCTATACTCTGTTGACTGATATGGGCCTCTCTCATAATCTATTGTGTATCATAATCATGATATCCCAATCATCTCAATACATCTTATCTTATATTACTACACCCAATCAATTTAAGCCGGGATCCCATAAAATATGTCCTCATGCCAAATATCATGTTAATCCACTATTTATCTATACCTCATTATTTAAAAATTTGATTATACGGATGTAATACTCGAGACTCACTTAACTTAACTTCCTGTCAAAATAATATTTGTAATTTGGTCCTGATTTGCATATATCCCCTCAGAAATAGATATAATAAAACAATAAAAAGAAAATAAAAATAAATATATTAGTATATATATATAGATATATATATAAATATATATATAATATATATATAATATAATATATATTACTATACTATATATAATATATATATATATATAATGTATATATACTTATAATATATATAATATCTAATATATATACATATATATATATATATATATATATAATATATATTATATAATATATACTAGATATATATATGAATTATATATATATATAATATAATAAATAAAAAATAGAAAAGGTATTTACACACATATACTATATATAATATAAATAACACATATATAAAAATTGAGTCTTACAAAGAGTATATTTAATGAATCAAATAATTAATTTGAGCTTAATTTTAATTTTTTATTATTATTATATAACTTTAAATTTTTATAAAAATATTTATTATTATGATATAATAATGATTTATATTATATTTATAATATTATATTATATTTATTATTATTAATTAATTTATTTTTTATTTTTATTATGATTATTTATAATTATCTAACTCAATTTAAAATGCATCATTATATATAAATAAATATGCATATAATTATAATATAAATTTTTAATTGTTATACATAGCTTATAAGGACAACAAGTGACTCCTTAATACGAGTATATATATTTGAAATATAAATGAAGGTATTTAATATTTCATCTCAATTCATCATTAATAATATATTCAAAGAGAATTAAAAGAAAAAAATCACTTAATAACACAGCGGATATAATAATCAATATAATTTTAAACATTCAAATGAGGGTACACAATAATTCCAATTCATGGCAACCATGATCACCCAGTCAATATTACGCAAACACAACAATCATTGGTCATACAAACTCTTTAATAACGGCAACGCTAATTGCAACTCATATTTAAGTGCTTATTGCGATTATCGCAATCCTGTCTCTATTCAATAACATCCTGAAGAACTTCAAATTTACCTTAATACGGTTGCATAGTATTATCACAGCCATTTTTATACTTTAAAGCTTCTTGCCATGTTCAATTTTTTATAATATTCCAAAACCTATTTTAATAAACAATTTTAACTAGACTTTACCATAAATACTAAATATATGTTTCTAAATATAATATTCTTATTTCTTTTTCTCAATACTACTAAATATATTTTTAGTTATACTCGTCTTTAAACTTTATTTTTGATCATACTACTGATTTTTAAATGTTATTATTCCAATTTTATAATTTTACATTAGCTTTAACTTGACTGCTTTATTTTATACTTTGAATTATTAATACTCATTGCACTGTTATATTATAACTATTTGATATAACTTTTCAAAATTTATGATAATACTTTTCCATCAATTAATTGACTTTATATATACTATAAACTTGAAAATAAATTTTATAATGAAGTTAACTTAAGTTATTTCTAATAACTTTGAAGATTACTAATCTTTATTAACATAATAATTTGTATTATCAATTTAATTAACATTAACATTTTTTTATCTATATTATCTATATAAGATTAAATAAATAACAATATATACATATATTTTACTAAAAATTTTTATCTATCATATAAATCATTATATACTACGAATACGCTATAGGTGAACTTTAATTTAACTTGTTAATGATATTATTCATACATGGAACTTTGATATATTGATACTTTTCATTGTTCTACTCGTAAAATCACCTTTATTTCACTCGTTGTTTTGGACACGTCGTCGAAAATTTTTACACATTAAAAAGACGCAATGCTAGTTATACCGATTTTCTTCAATTTCAGAATATTTTATATTAGGTATTTAAGGTGTATTATCTTCTTAAATATTTCGACTCACTACTTAGATTAACGAACTCTCCCTATACTCAGATGATCGTTGTGATCATATCTCTATACAGAAAGTAATACTTATATTACTTACTGGTTCTATCCATCTCTTGAGCGCTCTATTTGTGTTCTGTCCGTCTTTACGTACATCTAGAATCTTTCTATTGTACGTTAGACAATTCTGGAACTGATCCTCGTTATATTGTTTTTAGTGGATGGCGGAGTATAATTGGCTTATTATCTCATTCAGTCTATTTTAACATAATTATCTACTATAGTACACTGGGCTTGACCTTTATTCATGTTCTCCGAGGCTTTCCCAATTCCCTCAACTTATATAACTTACATATATAGTAAGGGATTTCCTGGATTGTTTACTGGTGATGTTTCTCTGTCTTCTGTGCTAGTAAGTCTACATAGTGTCTCTCTTACATTTCTTAACTATATCTCCTCAATAGTCCATGTGTACATTGCAAAATTAACTCCTATCCAAATAGGCCATAAAATGGTGCTGTATATTAGCGACAGCTTGAACACCTAGCAAAATATTATCAAGATTTAGCTAAATATTATAAACTGTTCATACGGGATACCAGTAAATAACGACGCACTCTAATTTTCATATGAGATATTCAAATAAATAAACTTTAATACTTATTCAATCTATATGTAAGTCATATGATTGTCAAATACACTCATAGTGTCACGATATATCACTGAAGGTAATTAATAATTAAATGTGAGTTCATTAAACTTTAATATAAGAAAATCAGATAAATAATATATAGATAATATTATGCATTTCGTTGATGTTCACCCTTAGGTCACTCTGTATTATGGTAAGTACAACTAGTACTTTCTATCTGTGTTCAACATTTGCACTAGTCACTCATTCGTTTTTCCGTATGGTGGCACTTGCCATGTCGCTACCATGCTCCTATTGTCTCTCCGGTGTCCCAGGCTTCTTTAACTAGGTACACCTTTCTTCTCTTTCCCTCCTCTCAGAGCTATGACACGATTCCTGACTAGGTTGCTATACGTCCAACTCATCTGCTTTGCTACGCTCTGTCCTGGCTACTGTGTTGTCCACCCCTGGACCCACGTGGTCACCGCTCATCTCGATCTCGCATCTCGGTCCCTGTAACTGTGTTCTCCTCTACTCTGCATCTCGTTCTTTCTCTCCCATGCTCTCTCTTATCCTCATCCTTCGATCTCGGCATCATGGCTCTCTCAAGTTACTGCTCTCACTCGATGTATGAAATGCATCGCCCTTAAAGGAACGCCAGCTGGGCAGTCATCTATTGATACCTCGAAATTGCGTTTGATCATTCTCAAGCTCTCACTTGAATATACTGAATTCTCTCTCTACTAGTGATCGTAGTTCTCTTAGCTTTGCACTGATTTAATTGGGGTCTCTAACTCTGTTATAGTTTCCTTGCGCTCTCTGTGCGCTCAAGGGAAAATGTGCGAAGCTAGTTTCAAACGTTCTGGTGATAGACAGATAGTACGGGCGCCAATAACTTGTTCATTAGATGTGGTTGAAAGTAACTGTCTTTGCATAATATATGTTTTTCTCCTGAGCCTTATCTCTATAGTCAAGTGAGAATCGATGTCCGATGCACGGATAGACAACTTTGGGTGACTACGATAAGGGAGCCCTGACAGTACGTTGAGTCGTGAACCCAGATAGATGTGTAGATCTTACTGACCTGATCGATGAGCATTATGAATTCTCTTTTAAGCTATTTATTACGACCACACTGCAATAGGGGTAAAAAACCGAATTAGCGGCTGTCCCTGTCTCTCACTTTCCATTGTCGTCTCTTGGGGAATGGGAAGAGTGAGATAGCAATCACTCCTCATTCATGATGTTCCGATAGGCAATTAAATCCTTCGATCTGATGCAAGTGACGATGAGCGACGAGGTGTGCAGATATTGTTTGTGTATGTTATATATCAACTAGCTCACTTACTCTAGGTGCTCGGCATCGTGATCAATGTCCCAATCAATATCTTCCGCTACTACTAATTCTTTTCACATAGCTCAGTGCAAACTTCTAATTTGTTACACGCTCCAACTGCCCGATTTACTTTGTTATTTGGTGCAATTCATTTATTATTATTATTTATAAGGACTACTATAAATTATTATTATATTAGTTATTATTATTATAATTATTATTATTATTATTATTATTATTATTATTTTATTATTATTATTATTATTATTATTATTATGTAGTGTCATGCACTCGTGAAGTTCTCTCAGTACCTACATAAAATCCCTTACTGTACCCATGTTACCCCTCTCAAAACCTTGCTTCTATACTCTCTCTCAGCCTTCTCTAATCAATCGCATTGTCTTTAGAGTTTATCTTAAATTCAGTAGCTCGATTAAGCAAAGAATACGATAATTCGTGACGTATATATGATATTCAAATATAATATCTGACCTTGTAGCCCTTAAGCCTAGTTTTAAACTATAGATATTTCGAATATATCATTAATATTATAATATCGCAAGTGGTGTCTCACACACACATCTAGACACCAACTTAATTTATACAATTAGCTACCTAGGTAGATCGGCAGTTCGTACAAATGCATGAGCATGTACATTGGTCCCAAGTCTCGTTTTTGGCATGGACATAATGTCCACAGCAACCATCTCAAATTTATTCTTCACTTCAAAAGTAATTTGTAGTATTGTATTTACTGTTTTGGTATTTTATAATCAATAGTAAATGTGGTACTACCGATGTCATCTTTTCAGGTAGCTTAGTGACTAATCATCGTAGCAAGTTCCTGCATAACTTTCCTTGATAACCACATATGTAATTTATAATTTAGGTATGCACACCTACGTCTACTACTGGCATATTATTAATATATTAATTTATATTCGGTAGGCATGTGTGTGTAATATATTTATTTGTGATTTGGTATTTCTAAAATTGATGTGAAACATGTCCTAGCATCTCCTCAGTTCCACACTTCTAAGTATATAACCGTATATTCTTTTTTGCTTCTTATGGTACTCACTTGGATAATAAACAATGAAACTGATTAATATAAATATAATCCTCTGAGAACCTAGGTAACATTTCTATTAGATAAGTCAGTTCTATATTTGTAGTTTAAGCAATTTTTTAAGTTTTCTTTTTTATCTTAAAGTGAGGTTTGATGACGTGTAAGGCGTAGTACGGTGTGACCACCAGATTTGAAATTCCCTCCTTCCCCAGTGAATTATCGTTCAAAGTAGGTCAGTTGTGATGAGTCAAGATTATTCTGTGTATGCAACCAGCAATTCTTACCTTCCAAAGTTTTTTTTGCAATATTCACAAGCAACATGAGGTACCGAGTATTTGTTTTGAACCCTAACTGGTATGCCAAAGTATATATTGTATAAGCTTCACATATTTTAATGAATGCTGTTACAGAAAACATTCTTGCTTTTTTTTTGTTGCACTGTTAAAATATTGACATTTCTCCAAATTATTGCCAAAATGTATGCCTTCAAACATTAAATTTCCCTAAAATTTTCTTTGGGGAGGGGGGAACTGATTTTGATTATTTCAAGATTGAATAGATATCACTAAACATTAACTTGATTACATTTCATTGGGTAGAACTAGTTCAAAAAATTTTTAAAAAAGGGATATATATATATATATATATATTATATATATATATATATATATATATATATATATTATATATATATATATATATATACATGACTTTAGGTATTTTGCGGCTACTTTTCACTTTTTATACGAATTAAACATATTCAGACTAGTTTTTTAATTAGAACTAAATGTGAAAACTGAAGCTTTAAAAATGTCATAACTTGTTCTTTACATATATTTATAATAATAAATTGATATTTGATATTTTTATATATTATTTTTTGATCCAGGGTGGGGCCTTCTTGCCCCCCCCCCCCCTCTATATTTTCATCCCTGCATCCCCTGCTAAAGCGGGGTGCCCCTCTCGCTATTCTAAGTTTTTTATAGATTTTCTTTTTTAAATAAAAATCCCAATAATTATATTAATAACAATTAAATAAATGAAAAATAAAAATAAAAGGTATTAGATCAAATTCATATTAAAGTTAAATAATAAATAAATAAATAAATAAAAGCTTACAAAAAATTGCAATGAAAAAAACCATTAATAAAACTAATAAAGTTTTATATTCTGATCAAAGGTCCACACTTTAAATTTAATTCTTAACTCGTTCAAAGAGTGATATAATATAAGAAAATGAAATGTTTTGCCGTGGGAAATACCAAGGGCATATATATATATATATATATATATATATTAATATATATATTATATATATATATATATATATATATATATATATAATGATGGACAGGATATCAAAATTTGACTGTTTGCGGATGCGGATCTTAAAGTAGATGAGGATGCGGATGTTACTCTTTGAATTTGAATAAAAAGTTATATATATATATACATATATATATATATATATATATATTATATATATATATATAATATATAATTAATTTTAATTATATAAATTAATTATATAAATAATATAATATATATATAATTATATATATAATATTATATTAATTTATATAATTATATATATATTATATATATATATTTTTATATATAATATATAATAATATATATATATATATATATATATATATATATAATTATATATACTATATATATATATAATATATATATATCGTCTGCGGCGGTGACTGGCCACTTTATGGTATTAACTTCATTCTCCCGACTTTCCCCTAATGCACTTTTTGGAATTTTTTTTTTCTGAAATTCAAGGCCATATAGGAGGAAATAAGAACACAAATAAAATACATTAAATTCTTATTAAAAAGTTTTAAATTAAGTTTTTCTTTTTATATCATTGGCCTCACCTTGGAGGGGTAAATCAGACCACCATTGAGGGGTGAATCGGCCCACCTGGTTTAAATTCCTCTTTTACATATAAATTCAATTTATATTTTTAATTTTTACTTATAATAATTTTCTTCTAAAAAAAGAAATAACTGAAAAATATGTCAATGATAATATAAAATTAAGAATAAAAACTAATCGGTGGTCCGATTCACCCCTCTCCGCTCAAAAAATTTTGTAATTTGTTTATATATAATTTCATTTTTATTTTAATTTTCACTTAATATAAGCAACTATTATATATTTAAATTATTATACGTAAAATACGTTACAATGGTGGGTCCGCTTCACCC
>JABUQX010059495.1:0-2500 GCA_015478945.1 Trachelipus rathkii | reverse complement strand
TTCAACTTCACCACCGATTTTAATATTAAACACTATAGTGACAATATCCTTGCAAAAAATTTATTTTATAATATTATATTGAAAAACAAAATAATATTTACAAAATCTAAAGTTTTTCCTTTCCCCTCAATGTCGTCTTCAAGGAACAAGAGATCCATATTACCTTTCAAAAAGATTAGGTGCCCAAAATTAAAAGCAGTTAAGGCTGACCTCTTTGCCCTCAAAATACCCCCACCAATACAAAATATTCGCTCTACAGCAGCAGAACTAGGGAGAGGTGTATTATTATTTTTATTGAACAAGTTCAAAACAAATTCCTGCCTATGCTGAAAGGGGAAAGATGTCCTTGGTGAGAGGAGGGCTGTGTTAGTTCACTTCAGCAGTCCATTGCTAATTTAAGGTCCTCACCTAAATCTTTCTGCTCCTTCTGAAATATTTTGACACCCTGTCCTCCCATAAGAAGGTCTATTCGTCCAAGACTTTAGTAGAATCCATGAAAGGCCTCGACTCTTGCAGAGTCGATGCTAATGCTACGTATTCAGCTCGGTAGCTATATATATATATATATATTATATATATATATTATATATAATAATATATATAATATATAATATATATATACTATATTATATTATATATATATATTTATCAGTTCTGTTTAAAACCCAAAATATATATATATATATAATATATAATATCATAATATATATATATATATATATATATATAATAATATATATATATTAAATATTTTTTTTTAAAACCACTTAAATAAATAAAGGAAAAATTCTTAAGAAAAATAGCTAAACGAGATAAAGTTTACGTTTCGGTGACTTATATCCTTGGTCCCCTCATCAGAACTAAAAATTTTTACAAAATTATTAAACATAAATATTTAAAAAAAAGTATTGAAAATACAAATTAAAAAATGAAAATATAAATTCAAGCAAAAGAAGGACAGAAGTGGCGTCACATTCTTATCCTTTTTTTATCAAGTATCCAAAAATTTTAATTATTTCAAAGGTAAGTCCTTAATATGATCTGAAATAAATTTTTGTGATTGGATCAAATTGAAAAAATCCTTCTGAAATGTTAAAATTACTTTTTGTGGAAATGAAAAAGGACTCAATCAATTGATTTAAGTTTTTATCTTTGGAATGAAAAATTAAACACTGATCCTTCTAATTTACAGATATATTCATTCAATAGATATATCAAACCTTTGATACATACTGATATTTTTAAAAAGGTGTTTGTATGAGGATCATAAAGTGTAATAAATATCAAAAATAATAATATAATAATAATAATAATAATAATAATAATAATAATTAATCAATAATCAATAATCAATAATAAAGTATAATTAGTTATAAACTTAAATAGAAATATATTTCTTTTTTATAACCAATAGGAATTCTTAATAAGTAAACTAAGAAATCTTAATAAGTAAACTATATTCTCATTTTTTAAAAAGGTGCGGAAACAAAAGAGCGGAAAACTTTTTTTTTTGATTGTCCCGTGTGCAAGCTGCGCTCGCCGTAATTTACCTACAGCGCCGGGAAACATCCGCACCTCCCGCTAGTCCGCCACCTATTTCTGGTAGTCGTCGGAGCGGACTAGCTTGATGTCGCAGACGAGTCACACTTTAAAGCACCCACGTGCGAGAGAACGTGCCCACCTCTGATCTGGCGACTTACTTATACGATCTATACTCTATATTATATATTATATATAGCTTATCTATACAGTAGTATATAACACCGCCAGATTTGTTTTTTCTTCTTAATCATTATTTTTTTTTTACATGTATTATATACATTATATATATAGTGTGCCACTATAGATAGATAGATAGATACCAAAAACTTATCTATAACTAAAATCTTAACCAAGTTAAAAATAAATATTGCTTTAAAAATTCCATTTCGCGAATTATGCCAGCGCACTGTAGATATCCCTGTAACTCTCTCTCTTACTTATTTTTTATAATAAGTTAGCAGAACATCTTCACGCCTATGTACTTTATAATAATTCACAGCCGTGTATTCTAGAAAAAAACTTAATAAATGAAAGAATCTATAGAAACAACAAACTGAATTTTTACTTGGGAGTTCTTTGTAAGAAAAACATTGTTTAGTTTTTCAAGCAGTTGTTAAAGCTCCCATATGACTTTTTTCTATTTTTCTGACTCCAGTCCATCTAGGCGACTCTCTCTCGGCTCTCTCATTTTTAGCATACCAGGTGTCCTCACACAGCTGTGCCTTTTCCAGGTCGTGTATGTTTAAGTAATATATGCGATGAGGAACATCCGTCTTTCTGTTCACCATTCTCCTAATTCTTGTTGCGCCTCGCTTGAGCACACTCGAAAGCCCTAACGGGTGAACTGACTACGTGGACCACTCTTAGGGATACTCGGCAACGTACTTTGGCTCTCCCAACTCTCCCCTAAGGTGGCACTCTTTTTGGAATTTTTTTTTTTTTTTGTAAATCCACAGCG
>JABUQX010059494.1:25000-29100 GCA_015478945.1 Trachelipus rathkii | reverse complement strand
CACCTCTTACTATAGCCACTGTGACTGTACAAACTGTAGTGTTAGGCTAAGGAATTAGAAGGAATAACAAAGATTATCAGACTATTTTAAGCACTCTATTAATATTTACTTACTATACAACATATAATTAGTTCCATTATATATTATTATATATATTATTATATATATATAATAATATTATATATATATAGATATATATATATATATATTATAGAGAATTATTATAATAATATATATACATATATATATATATATATATATATATATATATATATAGATTATATATTATATTATATTATATATATAATATATTATAATATATTATATAATATATAATATATATATTAGATAATATATAAGTATATATATACTGTAGATATTTTAGTGATTATAATATAATATAATATTACATAATATATAATATATATATATATATATATATATATATATATATATTTATAGGTATTATATATATAAAATATAGATATATAATAAATATATTATATATTGTATATATTATAAATAATATATATATATATATATATATATATTATATATAATATATAATATATATATATATATATATATATATATATATTATATAATATAAAATATCTAATAAAATATATAATAATATAATAATAATAATTAATATAATATAATATAATATATATTATATATATATATAATAATATATAAATATAATAATATAATAATATAAATATAAACTATATATAATAATAAAATATATTATACTTTATATTATAAATTTATAAGATACTAAAACAGAACAAATTACTCACCATATAATAACCCCCCCTACTATACCTCATACCCTACTATACTCATCATCACCTATACCCATATACCTCCCCTACTGCTACAACCATACCTATCTACCTATACCTCTCTCCTATACTACCTATCTACTATCACCTCCACGATATACCCCTATATACCTATACATATATCCATATACTCACCCACCCTACCCTACACCCTACTCCTACTACTCCCCTATCACTCCTCCATCATACTATATATATACCTGGAGTTAGACTTGATAGCCAGTATTTCAGTTATTAAGAGCAACTTTGGGATTCTCCATCCCACTAAATTATTAATTTTACCACACTTTTCAACTTACGTCTCTCGTTCCTCTCGATCGCGCTCTATTAGATCGCCGGCTTTCGAGGAATAGTCTTTCAACCGATGCCTTTGCCCTGGGCCATAAGAAGCAACAACACTTTTCAGCCTACTTTCTCAACTAAGTCAAGTATTGGAACAAAGCCTCTTTTCCTTCCAACAATTGTCTAAAATGTCCGAGATCACACTCTGTTTCTTATACGTTCTTGCTCCTTCTTGATAATATTTCTTAATCGTGTAAAGTTCGAGTTTATTATATCATAGATCGAATCATACAGATGATTCACCCCTACGCAGTCATACTCCGCTAGACTTTGTAAGTTAATTGTCCAACACTCCTGCACTATACGAACATGTCCTTCTGAACCTAGTACTCATATCATGGCGCCCACAAGCTTCTTCGACCACAAAAGGTCTTAGACTCTCCGCTTTCGCCCTCTACGTCTTCAGTTGCGTGACTTCTACAGTTACGTCCAGGCTTCCGCGACTTTCATTTTTCCTCTTAAACAATTTCGTACTCACCATTAAACTAAATCCCCACAGTCAGACATCAGACCAACTAGTCTCTTTTCTAAATTTTCCGCCGCCGTCCCACAACTATCGGTGACAGAAGACAAACTGGGTTCTTGACGTAGGGGCACTATAGTCTCTTGGCATTCAGCCTCCCATTTTCGGATTTGTTCTTTACGCCCTTTTCTGTTTCTGCATGCCCAAATTCTCTCCTATTGCCTGATAATGCGAGCTCCCCTATAGCGCATAACCGTTTTGGACACAAACTTATCGCAGCTGCCTCCCTCACGGATATTCTCACTTCCCACACCAAATTTGCGACTGCTCTCTTCTGCACCAAGGTCCCTTCAGAATACCTCTTGCACCCCACAATTCTCCCTCTAACACACCCACTCATTCTTTTCACCCTTTGCCTGGATCCAGCCAGCCCACGCCTGATGGCAGCAGTCCCAGCTGGGTTTTACTTCAAAGTGCAATTTCCTAACTGCCTCTGGCCTCTGCCACTGCCCAGCCTTCGTCTATCCACCTAGGTATGCAACTACCTTCCATCTCTCCTTTCTACCCATCCTCTCGACCATCTCTTGTTTGACCCTCTATGTGACGCCCACGGTATTTTTTTCCTGACTTCTATCCAAGCACTTGCTTTGTAGTCATTCCAACCCTTTTTGGAATCTTTTGACATACACCGTTGCAACTATTCGACACTCTTATCACACAATGTTTGATACTCAAATGCTTGACATTTTGGGGTGGTCTTTGGAAATAAAACGGGCACATCACATACAAACCAGGTTCCCTATCGCTCCATTGGCAATGCCAACCGCGTCCAATCCTTTCTTACTCATACAATTTCCTACATGCTTACACTCCAACATTTGTCTCCATCGATATGTACAGCCAAACGGCCAAGGCATCTCCCTCACCCAATTTCACAGTCTCCTTTCGACAAAACCCCTCCCTCTCTGATATTGACCCCAGCACTCCCCTATCGTTCATCCCACCGTGCTCATGACGATTCCATCACATGCCGAATGGAACTCCCGCCACCCTACCAACAAAACACCACACGCCATCTTCCACCCCGTCCTACACCTCACATTGGTGTCCCAACTCTAGGACTACCACAACCTGACTTTGATTTCTCCTTTCCGCCCTCGCATGCTCAAGTAACATCGCCCATCGCTTACCCACTGACCAACGCTGCACTTACACCACTTACCCATCCCTCTCGCGACCTGCCCCGCCCTCCCTTGCACCAACCCACTACCTTTGACACTCTTTTTGTTCTCTACTGTTCCGTCGTCACAACCACAATTCCATATCGCACCCTCTTCGTCCTGCAATTCTCCTTCCTCGCTCCCGGGCGGCCCCGCCTCGATATTCCACGGATCCGCAGCACTATTCACAGACCCCGCTCCTCGTCCTCACATTATCACTCACTATACTACCTCGTACCTACCTATATACCTACCCTCACCCTACCTCTATACTCACTACTTCCCTACTACCTACTCTACCTATCTACCCACCCGCCGCCCCTCTCACCTATAATACCTACCCCTCCTACCTAACTACCTACACTCTACCATATATCCTCACTCACCTCCTCATACTACTCCTACCTACCCCCTACTCTCCCCCTCACCTACCTATACCCCCTACCTCATCTACTCTCCCATCTCCAACCTACCCCCCCCCTACCCCCCTACTACTACTTACCTACCTCACCTACTACCTCACCCCTACCCCCTATCCTCATACCTACCTCACCTACCTCCTCCCCCTCCTACCTACGTACCCCTCACCTCAACTCACCTACCTCATACCTACCTCACCCCTACTCACCTCATATACCCCTACTATCACCTACTCACTCCCCTCCCTACCTACCTACCTCACTACTACTACCTATTCTCATGCACCACACACCTCCTCCTCCCCTACTCCCTGTAACCGTCCCCCCCCCCCCCAGTAACCCCTGGGGGGACACGGACACCGGACGTCGGCACTTCTCAACACACATCTCTTCTCCACCACGCCGGTGGACTCCCTATCCCCGTCACCCCACTAACAAAGCTGTCCTAGGCACCCTTCGAAATGTACCACTTTCTTCCCTTACCTCCTTTTTCGTCTCTTTTTATACTCTCGGTTAGCGAACCGCCGGACTTTAAAAAAACACTCCACGCGAAGCACGTCAACCTACTCAACACCAACCCCCCTAACCTAGACTCCACCCCTCCGTGCACCCCCCATCTTCTTCTTTAACTGCGCACCCCTCAACCTAACATGAACCACTAACCCAAATCCGAACTTTTCGCTTCACTCCCTACTCTCTCACCCCTAGAACATCGTTTATATGTCCCAATATGTTATTTTTTTTTTAAATCCGAAGTTCCGTTCCGTGTCACCGTTACTATACTTTGTCATACTATCACCCCTCATCC
>JABUQX010059494.1:0-20000 GCA_015478945.1 Trachelipus rathkii | reverse complement strand
ATAATATATATATATATATATAATCCCAATAATTGTGGATAGACCTCTTGAAAAGGTTAAAAATCATAAAATTTTACAAATGTGTGTTACACACAATATCTCACCAATGCGATGTGATATGATGCAAAAACCGATCTACATTTTTGGAATCAGAACATCAATAATCAATTTGCGAAAACCCCGTCCGGAAAATTTCGATGTTTACCAGTGTATATTTACAAAGTAATAAACACAAAGTAAATAACTAATTTCTTACTAATAGCAAACCATCACATATTAAAATTAATTAATGAAAAAAAAAAAGTTTCGCAGTTAAAGATATTAAACTAAAATTCATTTGAATAAGCTAGCTAAGGTTAAAATGACAGAATATTAGCAGTTCTCCATTTTCTGGGATAACCTATTTCTCGTGGCTTCATAAATATTTCCTCCTGTTCTAAATATTCTTTTCACTTTCGACTGATGACGGTGGAGCTGAAAGTATTTTATTGCTAGTTTTTATTTTCAAATTCAGAAAACTATTTCCAGTTTTTTTTTCCACCAATTGAAGGGAATATCATTGTCGTCACTGGTGTCAAAGTATTCAAACTTATATATTTGTTTATTTTTTGATGTGTACGCTATGCTAGCCTTTTTACTATGTATGTACAATAATCACATCGCTAGAGAATGGGACTTTCTTTTTTCCTTCCCACTTTCTTTTCTGTATGACGATGATTTTGATGCCGCAATTTCTTTAAAACAATCCATTTAAGAAGTGAAAATGGAACCTCCAGCTTCACTTTCCCCACTACGTGAAACATCGTCAGCAGAAAGAGTCAGGAGCTAAATTTTCATGCATTTTTTTCCATGCCTCAAACGACCATATTTTACTGATTTATCTGATTCATGTTGAAAAATTGCTTGATTCGCAGATCTAAGAAAGTAGCTTCACACACAAAGATTATCACATAGAAACTTAGAAAGTCTTTTTTTCTACTGATTTCTTAAGCTCTTCAACGAGTGTATTGAACTGAAGCTTTTGCTTTTTAATTGCCTTATTTAAAAATAGATTTAGTGCTAAAATGGAAGGGACTTGGGCGACTGTTACTTCATGTTTAATGCTTGTTTTAGTGATTTGTCAAATGGGCCAAGTAAATGGAATAATTTTGTGCCAACGAAAATCAGTCAACATTTTCTGATTTGCATTCAGCAGCGTATATGAATATGGGAACTTTTTGTTCAAACAATCTTTTAAGAATATCATAAGTTTCTGTTCCGCGTGTAGAAAGGTCTTGAAATTAATTTATGCTGTTTGACAATCAGCTGCATCTGTAAAAGTTTTAAGCTTCGCAGCTGCCGTTGCTGAATGTGAAAATGAGAGGATATGCTTCTGCAAGTAAATAAATATCTTTAACAGACTTCTTACATAATATTGAATCGTGGCATAGTTGCAACAGGTGAATAAAACATGAAATTGATAGCAAGCCACTCTCCTTATACCAGCTACCATGTTTGATCCATTATCCCGTATCACTAATGAATTCTATTTTTTAGAATATTGAAAAATGTCAAAGCGCCTTATAGGAGTCTGACAAATGACAAAAGATTTGGTGCGCCAATTTGGCTTAAAATTTGGCTATTTATTTTTATATTTGGGGAAAATAAGTTTTCTAAAATTTCAATTTTAAATTGAAATAACTTTTCCTTATGTTGACGTAATATTGTTTATAAAGCTCAAAATTCGGCCCGAATAGTTCGGCAAAAGCCGAATACCGAATATTCGTATTTTGGCCGAATAGGCCGAATACCGAATACTTACGAAATATTCGGCACATCCCATAGATATATATATATATAATATATTATATTATATATATATATATAATATAGTATATATATATATATATTATATATATATATATATATATATATATAATTATATATATATATATATATATATATGATAGTAGTGATAACGGATCATAATCAATGCCTATAACTGAGGTTTCACGAACCCCAGCGTCTTTCCTGAGACATTTTCGGGCACCTACCCGCAGGGGCTACGTTACTGGGTACTTATTGTGCCTGCCGTTTTGTTCTGGGGGCTGGCCCCCCTGGGGTCCCTGGTATTTCTGTACATACGTGAGTACGTGTGTGTATGCGTGAGCACATGCTCATGTACTTTCATGAGCGTTTTTGCCCCTACCCCCTTTGTTCATCCCCTACCCCCTTTGTTCTATGCTATGACGTCACCACAGAGCTACTCTCTTGAGTGTGTTTATGCCTAGCTAGCGCGTGTACGCGGTGTAGCCACGTACATGGGTTCATGTACGTGGTGTAGCCAAATACATTAAAGTATCTAAGCTACTTTCATGAAAGTAGCTAAGCTACTTTCATGGCTACTTTCGTGAAAGTAGCAGAGCCGGACTGGAAGTCTGGCTTGGGCTCGGGTCACGTACAGCCCAACGCGAACGCGTCCGCCGCCGCGAAACCGACCCGAGCGCCCGCCCGCCGGTGCAATATTACCGCACGCGCGAACGGTAAAATATTTCGCGGGTTATGTTTTGTGTTGGTACATTTGAATAAAAAACAATTTTTTTTTTTAAACTGGGAAAAAAACCCCCCCCCCCTAAAGCAGTAAATCAGTACAGCAAACTTACCAGAAGACCCCTTTCCCACCCTCTGTGCGATACGTCTTTACGTCTGGAGGGGGGGTAAAACGTGTTTTTATCGACCCTAAGGTCGTAAAGACGTCGCGCAAGCTGTACAGAAGACACCATCCCACCCTCTGTGCGATACGTCTTTACTGTCACAACATCAATTTTTGTTTATTAAACATGGGATGTAACATTAATATATAATATATAATAATGTTAATATATAATATAATAATGTAATATAAACATATATATATATATATATATATATAATATATTTATATTATTATATATTATATATAATATATATATATATATTATATATTAGATATTATTAGATTATATATATATTTATATATATATAATATATATATATTATATATATATTATATATATATTTAATTATATAGAGTATATTAATATATATACTATATATATAGTATAGTATATATATTATAATTAGTATATATATATATATATATATATATATATATATATATATATATATAATATATTATATATGAGGTATATATATATTAATATATATATATATATTATATATATATATATATATATATTGATATATATAATATATATAATATAGTTATATATATATATATTATATATATATATATATATTATATTGAATACAGTTATATATATATATATTATATATATATAAGATATATATGATATATATATATATATATATATATATATGATATATATATATAATATATATATTATAATATACTGTATATTAATGTGGATGCATACATTCCATTCTCTATCTCTTAAACTAATAGTGATATATCTTGGTTTATCAGAAATTATTATTTTCTTCAAATTCAGAAACTCGTGCTTTAATACACTTCATTCCTGATCTTCAAAAACTCGAGACTCTAAAATCTTTTAATTGTAGAAATTTCCGCAATCTCTCTGGTTTTTCTACCTCACACTCTTTCTGACATTTTGCAATTTATAATGTCAACTCAGACTTGCTTCTTCCTCCCTAGCTCCCTACCTCCCCTTGTATCTCCGTCGGTAATACTGTTGGCTTGACTTCTGCTAAAGCTGAACGGTTTGCTTAAACTTTTCCCTCTAATTCCACTCTAGACGATTCCAGAGCTATTCCTCCTCTCCGTCTCCTTTCAACTCATTATATTGTTATTTCTGCATTCTCTGAGCTTAACACTAAAAAGGCTGAGAATGCTAAAGTTATCCTCCCAGTGACCCTCAAAACTTATGCTTCTGAGCTTGCACCCTGTCTTGGTAACCTGTTTCCTCACTGTCTATAAACTTCAACCTTTCCCTCCTGCTGAAAGAATGCATTCATTCGGCATGGGCTGAAGAAGCGAGGATCCAGTCAACAATCCAACTCTTGTCCTCTGCTTTTCATGAAGTTTTCGAATCTATTCTTAACAAGAAGATTTTGAAACATCTTAAATCTTCTAATCTTATCTCCGATTGCCAGGATGGCTTCTGTAAGGACCATACGACTGGTGATCTTCCTTTCTCTCCGACTCTTGGTTCTCTGCTCTTCCGTATTTCAGTGAATCTTTTTTTGTGGCGCTAGACATATCGAAGCCTTTCGATAAACTGGCACAAAACTTTAATATCTAAACTTAAGATTTTCGGTATTTATCCTTCGTCTTGATTTCTATCGACTTCGTTCCAGTCTTTATATGGGTGCTATTGTAGATAACCACCATTTATCCTTTAAATCTACCCATAGTGGTGCTCTTCAGAATTCTGTTCTATCTCCAACTCGGTACTTTTTATTTTACATCAATGATCTATCTGTTTCTGTGTCTCCTCTCCACTCTTAAGCTGATAACTCTATCACTCATCATTACTCCATCGCAATTTGAAAGACGACAAAAGCAAATAAATGATGCTAGGAGGATACCCTTGATGCAACAGACTTCTGATCTTTCCGATCCCTATAGTTGTGTTAAAGAAATCTTGATTGTTTTCAATGCCTCAATAACTCAGCTTCTTCATCTATCTACTAGATATAATCTTTCACACATCTATAATATCTTCTTTGAAAACACAACTCTAACCTTCTTCTTCTGTTCTTAAAATTCTTTATTTTTTCTTTTCTCGTGATCTTTATTAGAAGGATCACATTATGTTCTTTCTGACAAGTTTCTAGGAAATTGGGTGTTCCGAGGCGCCTACAGAACTTCTCTCCATCTCAGTTGCTAGCTCTACGTAAGGGTGTTATTCGCCCTGCAAGAGAGTATGAATCACATATCTGGGGCGGTTTCACACATATTGCTCTCCTTGATAAAGTGCAGTCTAGGGCTTGTCGACTCCTTAACTCTCCAACTCTAACTAAACTCTCTCCATTCTTTCTACCCGTCGAACTGTTGCATCATTGTCCTTATTCTATTGTTATTACAATTGACATTTTTTTTTAAATTTTCCAGTCTTATACCTCCTGCTTTGAGGGGAGTTCCTACGACTCGTATTTCAGATAGTCTCATCCATTCTCCGCTTAACTCTATGACCCAGACTTAACTGCTATGCTCAATCTTACATGTATTCTACCACTAAAGTCTGGAGCATGTTTTCCTCCCATTTATTTACTATCTAAATATATAATTAGAATGTATTAGCTATATGCTTTCATTTAAACCAATTTTTAATTACATTTTTATTTGAAAAAGTGAAAAAAAACAAATAAAAAAAAACAAACAAAAACCCCAAAAAACTATTTTTTTTAGTTCGTTTAAACCAAAAAAAAAATTCATGTTGGTTTAAACTAAATTTAAACTTTAAACCAAACAATCCTGCGTCTACCATGTTCATACATACTAGAACTAGATCAATCTTGAATCAAGATCTGATTCTGAGCAAATGATAAAAGACCTTTATGCTGATTCGAAGCATCTTTCTTTACAATTAGTATTAATATTTTAAATTTTATGTTCGAATACTTTAAAGTGGTAGGTATATGTAACATAAGAACTGTAACTTCAGTATCTACTACATCACGCAGTTATTTCTACATGTCTTGGAATCCAAATGAAATATGGACTTGCATTCAATTCAGTAACAACTATACTTATTTTATATCAAATAATGTGTTGATAAACCTTTTTTTTTATTGTTATTTGATAAAGACAGAGAAATTGTGAAAACAGAACAACCTTGGTTTGGGGTTTTGATTTAAGTGTGCAGTAGAATCATATATAACAATTGATATTATATTTCAAATATTTATTTTATAAATACAGTACTCCATGATGACAGTTTCATTTAAGATGAAAATTCATTATTATTCCAGCAGAATGAACGATTCCATCCTTTTTTAAACATTTATAATTCTGGTATTATAGTTAAGAGTTTCGAAGAGATGAATTTTCCCCTAAAACTCCTGTTGAAGTGTTATAGACGCTGTATTACTTTTTATACATGCCTCTTAAACCGCAGTTAGGGGGCAATAATAACTATTTGAGACGAAGCTACGTCTTCATAGATATTTTCAACCTACCTAAGCAAGATTAATCATTGAACTTAAGCAGCAAATCATTGATATTATATTTAATAAAATATTTTCGTTACATTATCACATTTTAACAATCTTGGTCTTGCAGCATATGTTCATATCAATATTATTTTTTTTGTTGTTAAGCTCCAACAGTCAATCTAATTCTCTGGTTTGTCAGTAATCAAGGATTGTGCATTGATCTTTGAAATTAAATCAAAATTAAATCTATTCTTGACAACTCAATAGTTTTATAAAGATCCAAAATCAAGGTTTATCTGATCCCCAATACTTATTTCCGAAATATTTTAAGGGTATCATGGTTTTTTTTTGCTTTACCTTTAGTATATTTAACACTTACATTTCAAGCTATTAGTCAAAATATAAACAAGACTTATTTGTGAAGCTGTATATTTGAATTCCTTCTCATGCATGGTTACATGAGCGGGTCGTTTAGAAGGCGTCTTCTCTAGACGACATAATTGGTTTGTTAACTAAAAAATTTAACCCAAAGGTTTCTTATCATTTCACTACTGAATAAAAAGCTGCCTAAATCATGAATTGTTTAAACTGAAACCTGAAGATTTGGATCTGAGCCCCAAAGTTTACAATCATATCTGCAATAAAATATTGTATTAGTAGAAGCCATTCCATTAAAAGATCGTGTATCATTTTAAAATAAAAAGGACTTGGGATGCTACCTTGAGGGACTCCATATCCCGTTGCAAAAGTGTCTTGTGTAGTTTGATAATTAATTGAAAGGATTAGGAAGAAAATTAATTTTATTTCATTCTATTTTATACTACATGCTATAATATTATTTCACTATTAATTCTGTGATATTTTACATACACTACTTAAATTCACAATTAATTCCCTTTGTGATTTAAAAATATAAATATAAATATTATTATTATTATTATTATTATTATTATTATTATTATTATTATTATTATTATTATTATTATTATTATTATTATTATTATTATTATTATTACATGCTGAAAATAATATATCATACGATAATTTATTATATTTTTATTACAATATGATTTGCAAAAACTTGCCCTCGGACTCGGACTCTGCCCTAAAAACCGAACTCGGTACATCACAAATATATATATATATATATATATATATATATATAGTATATATATAGATATATATATATATATATTAATATATATATATTATATATATATATATATATATAATATATATATATATATATATATATATATATATATATATATATTGTTTGTGTTTGGTGTAGATCAGCTGTATGCATTAGCATTCATTTAATATCTTGTTTAATTTTTAAAAATTTCTTCCTCTTCTTTGAAGGCCATCATTAAAACTTTAAAAGATAAAGTAAATGAAAAAGACCAACTATCATTTTTGAAGCTTTCATTTTTGTCACTGTTCTCTCATGATAGGTGACAAAATCGAAAGTATACATTTTATTACATAGGTAGCTTATTCGTCTAACGTTTCTTCTTATATATATATATATATATATATATTATATATATATATATATATATATATATATATATATAATAATATATATATATAATAGTATTATTTTTTATTATATAATATATATATATATATATATATATAATATATTATAATATTATAATATATTAAGATATTGGGACGATTAAGAATTTTTTGACGTATGACGATTATAGTAAATTTTGACGATGACGATGACAATTAATTGAAAAAGCATATTTTAAAAATTTAACAAATTTATAATAAGGAAGAATTAAATTGTGTTCACTTAATTCTTATTTAAAAGTGTAAATACATTAAGAACCGCATTAATACATAGAAAGTTTTCCTCTTATTCATTAAGATCTTGATTTCGTTTCTAATTTCTATATAATAATAATAATAATAATAATAATAAATAATAATATAAAATAATAATAATAATAATAATAATTAATAATAATAAAGTAATTAAATAATAATAATAATAATAATAATAATAAATTAATAATATAATAATAATAATAATAATATAATAATAATAATTTAATTTCTCTGATTAATAACACTGACCAACAACATTTTTCTGGCATAAAGTTTTCCAACGGTTTTAAATTAATTCTGGAGTGCTGATTCCAAATCTGTCATCGGTTTTTGTCTGATTCACATCAGAGGTTTAGAGATATTCACATATTGCAGTTCAAATAAACAGCAAATTTATGATCATTTTTTGAATATCTGAACAGACTTACAGATAATAAAAAGGTAAGATACAATATAAAATAATAAGGAAAAAATACGTATTAATGATCCTTAGCACAAAGTTGTGATAGTGAATGCATATTAATGTGAGTGAAAGCTATTACCATTTTAAATTGACGTGTGAATAAGGAAAATAGCTACAAAAATGGTAATTGACAATATGGTGTTACATTTGCATAAATGACCTCTTCTTTGACGGTCTCCGATGTACAGCTTGTGGAATATCTCTCATCAAAGACCAGCAGTAATCTGCCATCATGTTGGATGTCCATCGGTATTGGTAGTGTTTTTCCATTAAACTTTTAATTGTCTTGATGAACAGAATTGCGTTTCAGCCTTAACTCTATCTCACGTGACCAAGTTCTTCTGGAAAGTCGTCCAAGTGACTATATAAGTAGTGAACTTTGATGCTCATCTAATCCAAATTACTTTGAAACTCAAGAGCAGCTCCTCCACAATCTCTAGGGTGATCCGCCTTCCTGTTCCCAATCAAATTCCGTACACATTCATAGAATGCAATTTCAAACATCTAGCCTCTGCCGCTGTAATTGCTGTTTTTGTAACAAAGTGTGGATCACCGATCAGTTTCTTATGCATTGAGGGACATCAAATATTCCTGCCTTTTTCTTCTCGGCACTGAGACTTTGAAAGATTGAAAAAATATGGCTGAAGCAGTCTCTAGTGTGATAAGACTTTTGACGGAATTAGCTTCATATAACCCAAGTTTTATGTGCAGTTGGGCGAAATACAATTTTATTCCTTATCAACCAGAGGCTCATTCTTTATGTTAGCACACTAGTTCGTTGCAAAACTGGATCGGAGGCTCAGGTCTTGTCACCCAGTGTTCTAATGTATCCCTACTGTCCCAGTAGCACAGGAACAAAGCAAGGGTATTTGGTGTAACTTCCTTGCTGCCCCAGCAGAAAATTAATCATTTTCAAATCTGCACAAATTAACCATCCATGAAGATGGTATTGCAATCTATCCAGAATTTTTCTTGATGTTGGCATACTTTTTTTATTTGTACAGAGTGTCCTATTGGGATTTGAACCATATATATTTCTGTTGTGCAGTAACACACATTCAAACTTCTTTTACTACTGTCAATAAAAGTCTCTATTCACTTGAATCATATGCGAGTAGTCCCATATTCAGAAGAATCCCTTCGACATCATTACAATAAACAAGTTGACCATCTGAATGAAAGTATTTTCGCATAGCTGCTTCTCTGTTACGATAAAAGGAGACGCTAGATCCAGGTCTGAGAAGCCAACAATTCAGCAGATTGCTTTGGCAAATACAAATCTCTTACCATATCATTCAATTCAGGCTGACTAAACATAGCAATTGTATCAGAATCTGCAACAGATGACGTATATTTGGTCAGAGCATCATACTCATCATCTGTAGAAGAAGGTAAACTGATATTTTCAACATCAATCTCCGGTAGCTCAGTAAATACAGGCACAGGGATTTCCTCACAGTGTTCAACTGGTCGTTTGGAAGATGGGATATATGGGTATTGTAAATGGTGTTTGTTTGTCTTATCGAAATCTTTTACATTGATAGGCAGAAGTAGCAGTCATCCAAATGGTTTGTCTGGTTTCTCTCCAAATAATTAACACACCAAATCTCAGCTTAGCATTCTTTCCTTTAGACCATGATCGCATAGTTTCAACACACGTTTTGCACACTTTGTGAGGAGCCCAATATTTGTCTTGGTCTCCTAAGCGCTCGCTTCAAATGCGCGCTGCACCCGAGTGGTGCCGTGTAACAACTTACTCGCGCTGCGCGCGCTTAAGTTGTATATGTATATAATGTAAATATAACTATAGGCATTACCGTGCTACAGATTAAACTTTATTACATATCTTTTTTTATTTAATGGAAAAATTGAGAAAATTCGTAAAAAATCCCTCGAATGAAATAATTCTTAGATAGCATTATCAACCATCCCGATTCTAATTTTTTTATTGCTCCCTAGTTTAATAAAGGTATATATTATTATATATTATATATATATGATTATATATATATATAATACTTAATACTATATATATATATATATATATAATATATATATATAATATATATATATATAGATATATATATATATATATATATATATTAGATATATATATAATATACTATATATTATATATAATACTTATATAATATATATAAGTATATATAGTATATATATATTATATATACAGTATATATACTATATACTATAATATACTATAATTATATATAAATTATATATAATAATATATATATATATATATAGTATATATATATATATTATATATATATATTATTATATATATATATATATTATTAATATATAAATTATATAATTTATATATATATTATTATATATATATTAATATATAGTATATTATATATATTAGTATAATTATATATATATATATTTAATATATATATATATATATATATAATATATAACGGTATATATATATATATAATATATACTAAAAATATATATAATACTATATAATATATATATATACTATATATATATAATATATATATATAATATATAATATATATATATACTAATATACTATATATAAATAATACGGATTTTCTCTATACAGTTGAATCTAACGAAGAAATTACTTTCTTATAGCTAGGAGAGATTTCTTCACGAGGGCGACAGGCCTAGCAACCCGGGCCCTTCATATTTTGCTTGAATAGACATAGAAGACTAAGCCTCTGGTATCAGATGTACTAACAAGCTCATTCTGGCTTGGAAGGCACAAGAAGGAAAGAAGAGTTTAAAGGCAAGATGATATCAATTAGAGCTAGTTCCACTGACAGGGGGGGATGCCCTTCCTGGGAGATTATTTCTCAAATACTACAAAGAACTTAGCGCTTTTGGTTGGGTGTCGGACGTACTGACAAGCTCATTCTTCTCGTTTGGGAGGCACAAGAAGGAAAGAGTGGTTTAAATGTGCGTTGTCACATATTTAATCTTTTAGTTTTCTTCCTCTTCCCTCAGTTTTCAAATTAATTATCTATATCCTTCAATCCATTTCCTCCACCACAGTTCCTATCTATGGTGGTAGCTGGGTTTGGGTCCCGGTACTACCTATTTATACCCAAGAAATTCTCATGCATGCTTCGGAATCCCGGTGCATGTTTGAGCACCCTACCCCCAGCTATATTAGTGATGGGACGATTAATCGTCAACGGCAATATCGGCATATTTTTCTCAATCGTCACCGTCATCGCTAATTTTCTGCCGATTAAGTGAGGAAATATTACACCAGAAACTGGAGAAAAATTATGTTTCTGCATCATAATTTAAGAGCTCTAAATTTAAAGTACTAGAATTTTGTATGTCTGTCCATGTCCATTAAATTTTTTTTAAATCAACGTTTTGAAGATACTTACTATATATATTGAAGTTACATAAAATATTAAGTTGAAACATAAGGTGCTTGAATGATTTTAATATTAAATAAATCATTATTATTAATCAAGAGATTATTATTATTATTATTATTATTATTATTATTATTATTATTATTATTATTATTATTATTATTATTATTATTATTATTATTATTATTATTATTATTATTATTATTATTATATAGAACTTAGAAACAAAACGAAGCTCTTAATGAATAACAGGAAAACTTTCTGTTTTAATGTGGTTCTAATGTATTTACACATTTAAATTAGAATGAAGAGAACATAATTTAATTCTTCCTTATTATAAATTTGTTAAATTTATTAAAATAATAGAAATTTTTAAAATATATTTTTTCAATTAATCGTCATCGTCATCGTCATCGTCGTCAATTCTTAATCGTCCCATCACACACACAAATAGTATATAATATATAATATATATATATAATATATAATAATAATAATAATATATTAATATATATAATATATATTATATAGTATATATTAAATATTATATATATAAATAAATATATAATATTATATTATATATATATATAAATATATATATAATATATATATATAGTATATATATATATAGAATATATATATATATATTATATATATACTATATATTTATATATATATACGTATTATATATTATATAATATATATATAATATATATATTAATACTAATATATATAATATATATATTATATATATATATATATATATAGTATAATATAGTTAATAAAAATATATAATAATATATGGCACCTATGATGTTCATATGAGCCAATAGACTTAAGAGTTTTTTGTATGTTGAAAAAGTTAAAAATGCAGTAAAATTGACCAGAAATTGCTTTCGGTGTGGAAGTCAGATTCTTTTAACTTTTTTTAAAATTTTTATTTAAAAATTGTATGAACTTATTTTGAATTTGGTGTAGTTATTAATTATTTTCTTAGGGTACGAATTTTCGTTCAAATAAAAATAAAAGATAATTTACGTTTTATTATTAAAATCAAATGATAAATACGTTTTACAAATAACTGTAAAAAGGCAAAATATTCCAGAAAAAGAGCCAGGAGAATTATCTCGAAAAGTATGACACTTTCAGGAAACCAATTACATATTGGAATCAGCGTATAAAGTTTTTTGAAAATGTAAATAAGCAAAATAATTCCATTTGCTTTTCGGCGCGGTACGACGTTTACTTCATAAGCAATTGCATATTCCAAATCAGCGTATTAAAAAGCTTATTATATGCAAAGTCGTTTATGATTTAAAACTAACGAATACCTAAGGGTTAGACCGCATTGATACCAGGAGTCGGGGTCTCTCGGCCTCTAGGGGACGACGGGGGGGACTTCGTCCCCCCCTCTGTCCCCCATCGTGCTCGAGCCCCCTAATGGAAATAAATTTCCTTGAACTTCAATTTTTTAGGGGGCTCGAGCCGATGGGGACAGAGGGGGGGAACGAAACGATTTTACATATAATAAGCTTTATACGCTGATTCCAAATATGTAATTTTTTGTTTTTTCGGTAAGTGTCGTACTTTTTCGATTTTTTTTTGTTTGTTTTTTTTACAATTCCGTTTTTAAAGCTTTATACGCTGATTTCCAATATGTAATTGGTTTCCTGTAAGTGTCATACATTTCGAGGGTAATTCTCCTGGCCCTTTTCTGGAATTTTGCCCTTAAAAAAGATCAATATTCATCAAACTTGATGGAATTTTGAAAAAGTTGCAAAATTGTTCAAAATTATTTTTTGTTATCGCTCCTTTACTTGGCTCTCTCTCTCTCTCTCTCTCTCCTCTCTTCTCTCTCTCTTTTTCTCTCTCTCTCTCTCTCTATATCTATATATATATATACGGTTTAATATATATATCTATTATATACATATATATATATATATATATATATATATATATATATATATATATAATATTATATAGTATATTACATATCATTATTTTTTTTAAAAGGAACTTAAATAATATGGACTTTTCGATTCATTAATTAAAAATAATTGACTATTCATTCCTTTCTTGGAAAAAATTAATTTTACCCTAATCATTGAAAACAAAGACCTTTTCCAAATACGTTAGCTAAAATTTTATGACTAAGAAAACGAGCCATCAAATTCACATGAACCATTATATATATATATATATATATATATATATATAGTATATGTATTGTATACTTTTTTATATATATATATATATATATATATATATTTTCTATATATATATATATATATATATATATATATATATATATGATTCGACCGTCGTTGAGTGTGGACGCAGTGGAAACCAGAGGGAGGGCGAAAAGCAGAAGAACTAGAAGAGAGAGATTGGAAAGGAGAAGGAGAGTTTGAAAATGTGTATTGTGGATAGGAGCGATAATATATAATCTGAAGGTCTTTTCAAGAAGTAATTTGACGAGGTTTTTGGTTTAAAGTAACTCTAGCTACTTAATTTGAAAAAAATCTTTTTACAATTCGGAAGCCATGAAGGAAATGGTGATATGTACAAATAATTAAGTAAATAAATATTAAATATATAAACTATCAAAAAATTTTGATGGTTTAATACTCTTAGTTTTAATTTATTAGAATAATAGAAATAATAATTAAAGTAAATAATGAGTATATATTAATTAAATACGGAAAACATATTTGCAATTCGTGAAGATATTTTGGGTGTTTGGCTGTTGAAAACATAAAAGAAGAATCTCTAGCTGAGGTAATTAATACTTCGTAGGTTGAAATAAATAATGTCTTTCTGATTAAACAACGAAAGAATTTTTTTTTTGAAGTGTTCAAGCTGTCGAAAATATATAACGGCAACGCAGTAGACATGGGGAGGGGTCAGGGGTTCGAATCCCCGTCAAGAAATTATTTAAACGATCAAAATATTTTGAAAGCTTATATTAAAATTTTAGTTTTTGATAATAATAAAAATAATAGTTAATCAAAAAAATTAAGAGTATATATTAATAGAAATGAGGAAACATATTAGTGGTCGTTAAGATTTGTTAGGTTAAGTGGATGTTGAAAGCATTAAAAGAGAATCTCTGGCGGAGGTAATTCTACGAACGCTGAAATAAATAGTGACTTTCTTATTATTATAAGCAATGAAGAAAAGTTTTAGATTTGTTTAAACTGTCGAAAATATCCAGCGATTTTATATGTCCAACGCTGTTCACATCCATACGAAGTACAACATATTACAAACTTTACGGTACAGCGAATGCAACTAAGTACTATTTTAGGCTGCCAAAGCGGACTATTATTTTAGCAGAAAAAAAAATAAGAAAGATTGTCCCAGACACAAAATGAACAAAACTAGCATGAATGGGCGAAACAAAGTTGGTGGAAAGTTACGATGGATTGTTCCGATCTAGAGAAATTTTTAAAGCATTTGTTGAGGTTTTAGAGGAGATTGAATAAATCAAGATATTAAACCTTCTTCAAAGATCTAAGATCTTTTCAAGTCTGTTATCAAAAGCAAATTTGCAATAAGTATATTTATGACTTCAACTTTATTATCCTACACTCTTCCATTACTACATTGCAGTCTAAGTGAAAGAAACTGCTCTTAATCATATTAAAAATGTGATGTTTACTTTGAATGATTTTCAACCAAACATCAACGAAACATTTTCTAACATTTTGGAAGTGGCAATAGAACTTCTGTTTTCTATTAATCAAGAAATGAGAATGTCTCATGCGAAAATCAATGTAAAATGATAAGATATAGAGCAAGTAAAATTTCTTTTCTTGATGATTTTTTAAACTAGTTTGAAAGTTCGTGAGCCATACTTACTAATCTTTGTAAAGTCACTCATTCCATCGATATCTATTAATAGTTTTAATAATTTAGTAAATAAATTTGATCTGTACAGTGACCTTTGGATTGCTAACTTAGGATTTTCGCATTTATCTCACTCAAAACGTGCACTGCAAGAAGATATTTATCTACCCTGGAAAGGCTCAAAACATACTTTTTCAATTCTACAGGAGGAAAAGAAAGTCTAACAGAACTGACTTTAATGAGTGACCATCAAAGATATACAATATAAAAGGAGGAATCATGTGGTTGTTAAGAGAACAAGAGGAAGAATATTTTATATAAAGAGAATTATATATTTTTTTGTATTTTGAAATTGCTAAAAATGTTACATTATTTTAATCCCTTTTATTGAAGATATATATATATATATATATATATATATATATATATATATATATATATATATATATATATATATATATATATATATATATATATATATATATATATATATATATATTCTCAGCTTCTAGAAGAGTTCTGTAACAGACCTTGTGTGTATGTAATAATAATAATATGCATATGTAATAATATGTATGTAACATGTATGTCAGGTGTGTATGTGTGGAGGTGTAATAATGTGTGTGTGTGTGTGTGTGTGTGTGTGTGTGTGTGTCAATGTGTGTGTGTGTGTGTGTGTGTGTGTATGTGTGTGTGTGTGTGTGTGGACATATATATCTCTGTAAACGTATATGTCTTTAGAGTACTATCTTGTATATATGTTTAAGTATTGTATGTAGAAAACCGTGTTAGTTAAATTCTACAGGTTTCTTCAGTTATTCTTGACGGTGCCTAAATATATATTTCCAATGGATATTTCCACTATTCAAGGTATAAATAATATGAATTTGGAGAAAAGAAATATGACCTTATGGGGGAAAAGTTTTTAGTCAGAAATGAAATAGATTTTTAGAATTGGAGACATTTTTCTACCTTTTATTTTCAAGAAAATTTTAAACTACAAATCTGTGAAGTACAACTACATAATTGTTTTGACTAAAAAATTCTTAAACGTTAATTATTATTATTATTATTTTCATTATTATTATTTTTATTTGTTATTGTTATTATTATTATTATTATTATTATTATTATTATTATTATTATTATTATTATTATTATTATTATTATTATTATTATTATAATTTTTTATTATTATTATTACAATAATCTTAATATTAATATTTATACAATAGATATTTTTTTCAAGATTATTACCATAATAATAATAAACCTTTTTAGTGCTTTTGTGTTTAAATTGGAATAAAACAGATATGAATAAGTGCTTAAAGGGAAAAAGAATTGCAAACGGTGAAAGTCGTCGAAGTGTAACTCTTGCAATTATTGAGTGTGATGCCTCCTGTACTTCCCATGAAAAAAAAAGAAGCAGCCAGAAAAGAAGCTGAAGCAGACTTCTTGTTATGTATCGAGTACACTTTTCTGCAATGTCAAAAGAGCAAAGAAATTCTGTGGCGGCAATGAGGTGATGTACAAAGGGAAAGATTGAATGCTCCCAATGTAAAAAAAAAAAAAAACTTCAGCTTTGACATTAAATCAACACATAGCTCTTTATTTGAATTTTATTTCTTTTTTATTTTATAATTCAACCACTAAATATTTAACATATTTTGTTTTCCCGAATAAAGAAACAAGATTGTAACTTTTTAGAAACAACCTTTTCAATACAAGGAGCTGTGTATACTACAATTGATAGAGGGGTCAAAGCTAGGTCGGGGCTGCTCAACAGACAGTGAGACACCCAGCAATAGGCGTCAGACCATCATTCTTCAGTCTATGTCGAAAATATTTGAACAGAAGAGAGCTCTTGAGTTGCTTTATAACTACGGTAAGTGTTTTATTTTAACTACAGATTAACTATAAATGGTGTCACAATTAACAGATTAAAAAACTAAAAGAATACAGTCCATACAAAAATTTTCGAATTTAAAATACCAAGTTTTATTCATTCATTGTCATTTCTCTCCTTCAAATATTTTCTTCAGTTTGCATTACACTGACATTGTCTGTCCATTGTTTAGTCTGAGTCCTTTGTCGAATTCCTCTCCTACCTGAACTCTGATTTCCACCTACCCTCCAGAAGAAAAGTGATGAGGGATCTTGATGTCATATGCATAATAAGGAAGGCTGATTTAACCAACATTATTTAAGATCAGTTATTAGCCCACAACCACCGGAGCAGCTGGATTGGGAACAACAAACAGGAGTTTTTAGGGGATGACGGTTCACTGGATTAGTTTGAATAGAGAGAGAAGTCTGTCCTTGCCTCTAGAGAATTATCTGTTTCTCAGACCAGCACAGTCCTAGCCAACAATAATACGGATATTCATCAAAAATTTGGCATTGACATAAGGTCAGTAAAAGTCAGTATGAATATGCCGTAATGCTGAAAAAATTTACCTTAACTCAAATTTATGAAAGCAACTGAATAAAAATTTACCTTCCAGGTTGCCTGCATTTACAACAGATAATGATGCAAATTTCTGAAGCCTTTCGGGTAGGTATGACGAAACAGAATTTGACGAAGGGGAAGAACAGGCACCGGTGCAGAATGAGTGAAGTTTGCGTGAAGAGATGGAGCAAATTAGTGACACAGAGGTTCTGGGCAAAACTCAGCTAGAAAAATCATGATGCACTTAGCCTAACTAAACATCGCCGTTGCATTTCCTACATTAAACATCTTGGCTACTAAGGATGTTTCAAATGTTCCTCGCTGGTCCTCTGGTACCAAGGATCCATTTAATAAGACACTTACCAAAGCACAGGAATTGTGGAATTCCCAGAACAGAAAAACTACAACTGCTGCGAGAATTAAGAAGGAGTTGATAACAAAGCTTAAAACACCAAGTGTTACTTCGCTGGAACTTCCTATACTATTCTATAAAAGACCTGTTTAAGAACCTTGATGGTCGCATGACACAAATCAACAACATTTGTGTGGAGCAAAAGCTTTATCTTCCAGTATTTAAAAAAAGTGATAAGGAGGTAATTGCGTAGTACATCGAAATAATGGCGCCTATTGCTGTTAGGCTTGATATGTTGCAGGAAGAGAAGAATGGGTACGCGGGAGTCCTATTGCCTAATCTCTTCCTCCTCCAGGACAAGATCGGGGAAATGCAACGAGGTGGAAAAATTTAACTATGCCAAAAACTTAGTCAACTACTTGCTAAAGCAACCAAAGGCAAAAAAGAGAATTGAACCGAGGTTTAGCAGTATCTTTGATGATTTTGGTATGGCAATAGCTCTGCATCCTCACTTCAAACTCGGAGTGGTACGTAGGTTAAATGAGGGGAACTACTAAGCTACCAAGACCAGGATACTGAAGGAAATAAAGTGTAATATTGGAGCGAATCTTACTTGTAAACATTAAGGCACTGAAGGTGATGGGACAGAGTCTGAAAGTGACCCAATTATGGTGAGTTATTTTTATAATTTGGAACAAACATCAAGCATCTCTTGTATTATATATATATATATATATATATATATATATATATATATATATATATATATATATATATATATATATATATATATATATATATATATATATATATATATATATATATATATATATATATATATATATATATATATATACAATTTATACATTACATATATATTCTGTGACTGTGTTCAAATGAGAGCAAAATTTGAGATTCTGGATACCATTTCTAAATATTTCCGAAACTGAAGGGCCCATATATACAGCAGACACCTCTGGAGGAGATGGGAAAAATCTTGGATAGCTGGTCTGCAGTAAATGTTCACCACAGTACCCTTCTCACTAGGAACCTGTTTCCGTGTGAATACCAGGAGGTCTGAGTGGACTTTTTTATTAAGTATAATACCCCATTACCCAGCTCAACGGAGCCGTGGAAAGGTTGTTTAGTCAAGACTCTGAGATTCTAAGAAGAGCAAAGAGGGCAGCTATGGCATCCAGCAATTTTGAAAATTTATCTTTATGAAGGGGAATTATGTCCCTATTCAGAATGCAAGAGGAGAGCGAGGAGGAAGATCACAGATAACTGAAAGAACATTAATAAAAAATTTATTTCATTTTATTGTTAAATATAATTGTATCTTTCAATTGAAATTTAAATCTTTTCTCTTTAATCTTACACTTTATTTTTTTTATTTTTTACGCTCCTAAATTTGTGCTTTTAAAAAAATTTGATTTATAGTTGTACGCATACGGTTAAATTTTGAAAATTGTGCGCTTTGCGCTTTCTGGACTAAAATTTTTCACTTGCGCTTTGCGTTTGCGCTTTAAAGTTTAAAATTTG
>JABUQX010059493.1:42500-44834 GCA_015478945.1 Trachelipus rathkii | reverse complement strand
TGTTGTACTTCGTTCAGTCGTTGGTGTTTGCTCGATTTTCGCATTTTATCGGTAGAAGCACTGCGCGTTCGTGCACGCCGCTTTACATATATATATATATATATATATATATATATCTATTTATATATATATATATATACTCACGTGAGATTATACAGCATCACCCTATTTTTGGGCATAGGGCATCAAAAAAAAAAACAAAAAGCACTTATTAGAAGGTGTCTAATAAGGAATAATTAAAGCAAAAATTTTTATATTTGTAAGCGGAATCCTCCTCGGCATCAAAGGGTTAAAAAACTTTGAAATATTTTTAGTTAACAATGAATGAATAATATAAATGTAAGTGAATAATTGTTATTTTTAAATAAAATCCTAGAATGATTTTAATAAAATACATGTTATGTTAACAGAGAAGAACTTATTTTGCTATGTTTATACTTAATACAAGGCTGAAGATGATGTAAAGCAGTAAGTCAATAGAACAAAACGGGGTATAGCCTGGTGTAGTGCGTTACTGATTTAGGATCTTGTGTTACTGATTTACTGATTTATTGCTTTAGGGTACGTAAAATATATGTTTTTAATATAATTTCATAAAATTTTAGTAAAAATTATTTTAAAACTTGATACTTATAAAATTTATAAACAAAAAGTAATAACAGCTAATAATAAATTCTTTATTCAAAGATAATAATTTAAAATAATTTTAGTTATAATTGAAGGAGTAATATAAATGTACGTGTTTAATTAAAACATAATAATTAAAAACATAAAAATGTTTTTAATAAATTATATGTTATGTTCATACAAAAGAACTTATTTGATATGTTAATTATTTTAAAACTTGATACTTATAAAATTTATAAACAAAAGTATTAACAAATAATAATAATAAATTCTTTGTTCAAAGGTAATGATTTATTATAGAAGTTTTTAGTTATAATTGAATGAGTAATATAAATGTACGTGTTTAATTAAAAATAAAAATGTTTTTAATAAATTATATGTTATGTTCATACAAAAGAACTTATTTGATATGTTTAAACAGTGTATATTTTAATGAACCTGGTGTGTGTGTGCGTGTGTGTGTGTATGTGTGTGTGTGTGTGTGTGTGTGTGTGTCTGTGTGTGTTAAATAATAATAGTCATGAAGTAAAATGACTAGAGTATAATAATAATAATAATAATAATAATAATAATAATAATAATAATAATAATAATAATAATAATAATAATAATAATAATAATAATAATAATAATAATAATAATAATAATAATAATAATAATAATAATAATAATAATAATAATAATAATAATAATAATAATAATAATAATAATAATAATAATAATAATAATAAAAATAAAAATAAAAATAAAAATAAAAATAAAAATAATAATAATAATAATAATAATAAAATAATAATAATAATAATAATAAAACATATCTAATTATTTACATGTTTCATAGGGAATGATTCTATATGAGAATGTGTGTATAAGTGTCATAGTGAATGTGTGTGTGTGTGTGTGTGTGTGTGTGTGTGTGTGTGTGTGTGTGTGTGTGTGTGTGTGTGTGTGTGTGTGTGTGTGGGTGTGTGTGGGTGTGGGTGTATGTGTGTGAGGTGTATGTCTTTTTGTGTAAAATAATAATAATAATAATAATAGAAGTATATAAGAATTCAATTGTAAAAACACTCATATATAGGGCTTATAAATTGTGCTCGGATTGGGAATCATTTGATGTTGAAGTTCAAAGAATTAAACAGAACCTGATCAACTGTAACCACCCTTTAAATTTAACGGAAAAAATAATTAACAAAACCATCAACAAACTCTATAAAAAACAGGACAATACGAATAATATCTCTGAAAGCATTAAATTTTATTTTAAAACTTCAAATGCAAAAGACTTTGATAAAGAGGAAAAATGCCTACGCGGCATTATTAACACCCACATTAAATCTACAAGCAACACAAAAATCACAGTTAAACTATACCACAAAACAAGAAAACTTTCTTCCTGCTTCTCTACTAAGGATACCCTTTCAGTTAATCACCATGTCGTTTACCAATTCGCATGTCCCGAGTCTGACTGTACGTCGACGTATATTGGTTACACGACTAATAGATTGACAGATAGGGCATACCAGCACCGATTTAAACCTAGTAAAATATACGAACATTTATTCACGGAACATAACAAAACAACTATACCTGATATCTCACAGTCATTCAAAATTTTGCACTCCTCATGCGAAGCTCAAAAACTGAAAATAGCTGAGGCTTACTACATAAAACATTTAAAACCAGACATTAACATAAAGTTCAACGTAT
>JABUQX010059493.1:0-35000 GCA_015478945.1 Trachelipus rathkii | reverse complement strand
TTTACATAATTTAAATACAAACACACACACACACACCTACATATATATATATATATATATATATATATATATATATATATATATATATCTTTCTCTGGTGGACGATATATATATGTATTATTGCTATGAGTATTATTATATATATATTATATATTCAAGATGCCTAAAGAAGATGTGTACCACCAACACTATTAGTACTAGTAGTATATATATGTAATAGTATATAATGGAAATGACCTTCAAATATAATTAGCTGAATGTTATTGTTATATACCTAATATTACCTTATATAATAATATATCTATTTAGTTAACTATTTGATATAAAATAGGAGTAATGTAATTAAGATGTAATAGTATATTTGGGAATGATCTGATTTGATAATAGTTGAGTCATATTGATTTAATTTATTGATTAAGGTTATAATCTGGGTGTGTAGTATTTAGTATATTATTTTAATAATCTTGACGGTCATACAAGTGATAAGTTGTAAAATGTAGTAGTTAGAAATATTTATGTTATATATGAATATTTTTGATGTATGGGAATTACTATTAGACATTTTTTAAGTGTATACTGATTTAGTGTAATATAGAATATTGATTTATTGTATTTTGCTTGCAGATATTATGCCGTTTGTGTACTGATTTAGGGATGTTTTTCGTATCTTAGTAGTTAATACTGTATTAACGTATGAATATAGTTTATTTGATTAATTTATTCTAGAGAAATGTAAGCTGGTCTCCCTAAGCTTAGATAAGTGCTACACTGTGCGTGGGACTGTGTGAATGCCTATGGTGTTCTCCGAACAAGTCAGCGCTGTCGGCGCGTATGAGTGTTTGGGACTTGACCATCTCGCCACGGATGCGATTAAAATGTATGAAGTTCGACGTGTAGTTATAGAATGTTTGTAGGTCCTGATTTTCTAGGAGTGATTGAGATTAAATCATCGAGCGCCAGGTGCGCGAATCAGAACCACGACTCGCACTCATGGCGAACGCGTCGTTACACTGTGACTCTCGTGTGGAGTTTGTGGTATAGTCGTAGTGTCGGCATAACGGATAAATTAGAGCCTTATGGGGTATTCATCCTACGTACAGAGTGACGGTGAGACTAAATGCTGTTTATTATGTGGAACCGGGTGAATATATGTTGTAATGTGTAACAACTGCGGCATAAACCCAAAAAAAATTCAACGGCGGGCACTGCTTGGGCCCGGTTCACATCCCAGGCAGGTGTGAATTACTGTAAAGGGGTTTTTTGTTTTATTTAATACCTATCACACTGCGTTGAATTTTGTAGCAGTTGTTAGGTTTGGATTTGTTCTGGGAAATCAAAGTTCAAAAAAAATTTATTTTTGAAAGTTTTATTTTGTAAAATAATAATTAAGTATAAAAAAAAACATGATCTGAAATTAAAAAAGATGCATTCTTGCCCGAATATACAAGCCCTGAAAATTTGATGTTGATCAAATTAGTAGAAAAAAAAAATGTCAATTTTTCCCTTTTCCAAATTAAAAAAAAAATGGGTTTGGAAATTGGACAACGCTGAGCACAAACTCAAAAATTCGAAAAAAAGCAAATGTGGTATTGTAAGTAATAGACCCTTCTATGCATATTTCAATTTTGAAGTCACTTTGCAAAAAATTTTGAAAGTTGATATGGCAATAGTCAAAAACATGGATTTGTTGAAAAAATTTGAAAAAATCCAAGAATCATCATTTAGAGTTGCAGAAAGATCGCCTCATAAAATAACGTTTTAGAGGGCAAAAAAAGCTACATTTCGTGGTGTTTATATAGTTCAGAATCGGCTGATAAAAGTCCGAATGTTTTTTATGTCCATGTGTGGTTAAGGTGGAGTGCTGAAAACTGGGGAGCAGCTCCCAGCCATTAAGTATTGGATCTTCCCTTAGAAAAGTTGAACAGTTAAGTCGCCCTAATCACTACACTTGATCAAATTTTAAAACATTGCATGATTTACTGGAAGGTTAATTTAAAAACATTTAATGCTCGAAAACATTAAGGTTAGTGGGTAATTAAAAACAAAAATAATTACTGACTTAATTATAAGCTAGTTAGTAACAAGTGCTATATACTAAATATTTGTTAGTTACTTATTTTAAAATGTTAGAGGTTAATTATTTTTAAATGTTAGAGGTTAATTATTTTCTTTTTTTTTTTTAAATTACAAAGCTAAGTATGTTTTCTTAAAAATTATTAAAAATTAATTGTTTCTTATTTTTTTTTTCTTTTTATAAAAAAGTTTTTTACTTTTTCTATTTTATAATATTTTTTATTTAAAAAATTGCGCTGTCCTCTCCTTCGGAGTGAAACGTATTTAAAATTTATTATGCAAAAAAAAAATAAGCAAAATTATATCTAATGATTCTAATCCAGACTAAGGTAAGCTAAGTTATATGTTAGTTCAAGCAAAATAATCAAAACTTACATTAAAATTAATAAAAACTGAAAACTAAATGCAACGCGCTTCTTAAAAAAAAAAAACATTTTTATTAATCCAAACTACGTCATTTAAAATTAATCGATAGTTTCTTAATCTAAAAAGAGCAAAAAAAACAAAACAAAATATAATTCCAAATCTAAAATTCTTCAATTTCTTTGAGAATCTATTATTATAAGATGAGGAAAATAAAACATGTTCATTAGAACATTTCAAAAGCAAAAAAAAAACAAATTTCTTCTTCGACATTACACTATCTAGCTTTCCTTCCCAACAACTAACAATGGACTTAGCCTCTTATTGTTAATTTAAAACTTGCTGGAAGAGCTTGAATGGTAAGTCAATCACTTCTTTAACTTCTCCTTCGTAGAGTATTCTTTCGAACTCTATATTCTATTCGGAGGGGCTATCCCAACTGTTTGGGGTCTCCTTTTTGTGGAATAAACTGTTATTCCTGCTTAGAGGTGTGCTATTCGGAGGGGCTATCCCAACTGTTTGGGTCTCCTTTCGTGGAATATACTTTTACTTAAAACCTGTGTTTTAAAACCTATACTAATAAATTAAAAAGAATAAGACAGTGAACTCATCTAAAATAACGTTATGGTGCGCAACTTTAAACAACAAAAGACCAGCTTGGTTACGTTCTCCTAAATCCCTTTGGTCTTTGAAGGTTCCTTAGTTAGAAAGAAAATCACAGGGGAAGACTTCTGGTCCCAAACTGGCAACTTCCTCTAAAAGGACCTAACCTTTGAGCGCTATTATATAGACTAAAATAGGATGAACCAACTTAAAAGTCTTTTCGAAGAAAGTTGTACACAAATATAGAAGCTATAAATCAATTCCAGCTATCTCTTTTCTTTTTTGAATTTAATAGTAATAAATAAAATATTAAAAAACTGTAAATGTCGATCGAGGCGGTCTTCTTGTTGCTTTCAACAAGGTACTTAGCTTGAAGAGAGGTGGGGCTGCTGCCTTAGCTTACTTTAAAGCGCTACTTTCCTCTATAATAAGACTAAAAAAGCTAAAAGCGGTCAGCGGACAAACCGGTCGGCTGAAAACTGGTCTAAAATAGGCAAACTTTATTGCTGTGAGAACTATATATAATAATTGGTATGGGTCCAAAGAGGGACAAAAGCGTTCTATAGTTGATAAAAGGTAGATCAATATATCGCAAGATGCATACTAATATAGATATGCATTAGGATAACTAAACTAAACTGCTTACTATCCTATATATTTGCGTTTTCAACTTGTGAAATGTATACATACTTATGTAGCTTTTGAGAGATGCTAATATGTTGTCGAGTAGGGCCGATAAACTGGCTCTTATGATTTAAGTTGTCGGTGTATACAATATGCATGAACTGTGTCTATGCCTATAGAGCTACCTGCTGTGAATTTATTCAGTGGGTTCCGGACGACGCATGGTGCTCGTGTTACCAAACTCCGGGCTTGGATATGTCTTTCGTGATTGAGTATTAGTAAGTATAGAGGATCGGGTTGTTTTTGAGCTTGAGCGAAGAGATATCTTATGCAGCATGAAGTGAGTCTCTTATGCCTGAGAAGTGATGCGTAGTCTAAAGGTGCGTTGTCTTGCAATATCTGTTGTGTCTTCATTTCGAGCTGGGGTCGCGGTACAAGTGAGTAGCGTGTCTTAGTGCTTGCCATGTGAAACTAACACAACTCAGAAGTTAATTGTCTTTTCACATTAAGATCTGCGCAGGTTCATTTATCCTCCTTATTGTTTTGAGAGGTCCTTTGACTCTTTCATTTCTGTTCTTGGGCTTTCGTGCCATTTCTCTGCTTTCAGTATATTCTTTTCTATTAGAGTCGTCTGGCACCGTTGATTAAAAACGAGTCATCATGAATACAACTTTGTTGATACTCTCCGCTCACTACTAAACATAGATCTCCGCTGGTGGGCGAATTACAATATAATAAGATATGTACGCGTGTGTGTTGCTCCTCCTGCTGGGGCATTTGCTGATCTAGTGCTTGCCTCCGGAGCGCAGTCCGAGTATTTCGTAGTGTCGAGGATGTGCTGAGATGTGGTGCCCATAGTTAGTTATTTTCTCCATGGGGGGCGGGGGTGGCGTCTCAGTCGTCTTGTTTGCATATTAGGAGTCCTACCTAATGTAGGTCTCTCGCAAATACCCTGGTTTGGATAATGGAGGGTGATATTTACGGTGCTTTCCCATGTATTCCTCGTAGCTTGGCCGTCGGGGCGATTAAGTAATTCCCCTACCGCCCCATTCGCGGAGGACTTATGAGGTTAGTAGTTAGTAAGATTCTCTAGCTTGGATGTTTAACTGTTAAGTATATTTGAGTATGTGTTAGTCTGAAAATGTTAACTGGTTTCTGAAGCAACTTAGAAGTTACGTCTCTGTTGCGTCGTCCGAAAGAGAGCGGTGCTTGTGTATTGCTTGTGGGTGTAGTAAGTGTTTGCAGCCTATTCTGTTATGTGCGAGATTACTTTTAGCCTCGGTGCTAGGGCCGTAATCCATCGTTGTACTTTTTAGTGAGAATAAATGAGAGGGCGAAAGTATTATCATGTGGTAGTAGTGAACATCTAGAGGAGTAAGCATAGGTGCTGGGTGTAAAAGATATATTATATTGCTTGTATAATATAGAGGTAAAAAGTCATCGCAATCATTGGGCTTGAAGCAGTAAGTATTTACTTACTATTGCTACGCTTCGGTGCTCTCTTGGTAATGTAAGAGAGCGCACATAAGAGACACTAATCGTATATGTTGATGTCAGCGGAAAGAAGAAATAATAGAGATATATATAATAAACTAATGTACCGGGTCGGATTGCTATTTCTGCTGCGTGTGGTGACGTGCTTAAGCCTTTTAATAAAAGCTTCAAAAAAAATAACGGAATATTCTTCGTATGATTCTATTTTAAATTATCCAAAAATGGTTATAAAAATGCTTAAAAATATATAGATAGAGTGTGAGTATGCAGGGGCGTTTAACCGTGTACTTTGTTTTCCCGCACTTGATACGAAAAAATAATAATAATAAGATCATGGTAATGAGCTCTGGAAGAGAGTAAGATTTGCTGTGTATATGGTGTTTTTATAGATTATGGTGTCAGTTTTCTGCTTCTCTGCGTGGTTGCTTGGCGCTATACGTGAACCTTCGTTTGAGTCGTGTTTATGAATATATGTGGTTGCGTAAATGTAAGTTTTTAGCTTGCGTGTTCTGATGTTGTGTTGATATAGTTGCGAGGGTGTCACTATGCGTATCAGTATGCGGCTTGTCATATAGACTCCATATGGGTGTATGGTGTGATGAGAGTGATTTTAATGGTGTTGTTTAAAAGTTAGCTTCTCCCCTTGATCATAATTACTCTTTCTTCTTCCGTTTAACTTTATTGTCGTTTCGCGGTGTTAAATTTAGCTGTTTTGATAGTAACTTACCTATATATAGTTGGTGAATATAAGAGAATAGTATTTCATAGTAAATGCTGGTGTGAGTATATTTGATGGTATTGATGAGTTATGTGTGATATATTATATAGTTATGGGGTATAATGAGGTATACGTATATATATATTATAGTATATATATATATATAGTTTTATTAGTATGAATTAGTTATGATTATAATGTATATAAGTAGCGTAGTGAGTGTGAGTATATATATATATATATATATATTGACAGCGTAAATATCTTTGGCCTTATATATAGAAAAATACTTATTATATTATATATAGAAAAGAGTGAGTTTTATGCTTTATATATGAGTTATATAGATATTATATATATAAATAGTGTTTGTTTGTGTTTATGTAAATTTATGTGTAGTGTGAGGTGGATTCGTTATAATGTGTGAGTGAGTGTATTGTATATGATGTACATCAGTAAATATGGTTTAGTACTCCTTAAAGTGTTATTATTCGAAGTGTAATAAACAAGTAAGAGTGTGTTGAATGAGGTATTGGGTAGAAGAGTATGGATACAGTTTAGATATATATGATATGTTTGTGAGCCCGAAGCGCGTGTAATGAGACTCACGCTTTGTTTGGTGATATAGTTGAGTGCTGGTGTGATATATTGGAGTTTTGATATTTGATGATATAGCTGTAACTAACTGTAAATAGCTGGGGCCTGTTAGTCTCAAAGGAAATTCATAAAAAACATCAAGAACATTACTGACCATCCGTTCAAATCTTTATTATGAACAGTTGCTGAAAATGAAATATATGGATAGCTTTTAGATTTTAGTCAGCTCAAGCATGCTGATTGCGATGATTCAGTGTTTCAATAATAATAATAATAATTTATTTTATTTTTTCTATTTTTTGTGGGTGCACCCAGGGGGTATATATTTATATAACTTTGTTTTTTTTTCTGGTCTGGGGGGAATTTGTAGAAGAACTTTATCTTCTATAATTTGTAGAAGAACTTTATCTTCTATAATTTGTAGAAGAACTTTATCTTCTATAACTTTCTTACTTGCGTAGCCCTTTATCCTGGGGCTCTTTTAATGGGATGGCTTCAAAAAGGGCTTCCTCAGGTGAAGGTGTTGTCGGACTTTGTGTTGACCTGTTTGGCTCACTTGGACTTCTGGTTGCATATTCTCGTGAAGGGTTACACCGATAACGCAATATATCCTGTTTTGTATATGATGCGGTGACTGTGGTATATAGTGGATGTGTCGACTGCCATCTATAAGAGAGCTCACCTTGTGTATTTGACATATAAATATGAGAGAATTATTGAGTGAATATCTCTGTCGTGTATTCTGATGGTAGTTGCTCATTTAAGTCCGCTTCTAAAAGCATTAAGCCCTAAACAACATTACTGAAATATAGTGTGATGCGGTGCGAAATGAATGGGGCTTCCCAGATAATTACATATCCATAGAGGTTAATATGTTGGGTTACTATTACTGAAATTTATATGGATGTGTGTATAGAAGTATGTATAAGGATTCTTTATTCTAGTACCGTAGCAGAGTGATAAGATTACTCTATATTAATATGGAAGATATGTTGTGTTACTTTATATTTAATATGATATAGTTATATAGTAGATATTATTAGATTATATATGTAATGATTGAGTAAAAAAGATATAATAATATACGAGGTGATGAAAGATGCGTTATTTAATATATGCATATGATGAATGTCTTGGGTTTGCTATATATATGAGAGATATAGCACTAACATGATAAAAATGTGGTAGTAATTTAACTGAGGGAATTTCTTCTGTGAAATTGATTTTAGTGACATTGAGTATATGAATGTATTTAGAATGGACACTTCAAGTGCAGAACTACTTATGTAAAAATTTGCGTGATAGAAGAGCGTGGAATTGATCCTAATTCAGCATATTTAGAAGTATAAGTTGAGATGTAACATACAGAGCCAATGATATATAATAGATATTCATTCTCTACTGTGAGTGTAGTTTATTTATATATATGGATGATATGTGTATAGTGTCGTGAGTAGAATTGATCCGTAAATTCCTGCGTGCTGCGGTTTAGACGTGCTGCCTTCTGTGCGCTGTTGTATATTAGATGTTGGAGGAGAGAGTGAGATTGACTTCTATTGAGCTATTTGTGAACGTACATGTAGTTTTTAACTGGTATATGATATAGTAGCGAGTGATAGAAGAGTATATGAGATCGATGAGGTGAATATACGTTTTGTATGAGTATATTTTTGTAGAGATAAATTACATTTATATAGGGTAAATATAGATAATCTAGATGTCCACACTGCTTAAGTTGAGTATATGGTGAGTGTTAGCGCTGATTTATTATATATTTATTAGTGGTGTATATATCTGCGTGGTGTGGCTGAAAAGCGTGTTTGTTCACTATGAGAAGATTCCTGTAGTACTTCTAAACCATTATATTGGCTGTTTATTATTTGAAATATAATGATTATTTTATATAATTTTGACTGGATACCCTTTATTTAAGTTTTTATCAATTGATCATATTAAATTAATTAATTCTTTTATTAATTATATAATTATATAATAATTAACTAATCTTCATTAATTTTATAATTACTATTGTAATTTAATTAATCCTTCATGTAATGTTGTTAAAGATCATGTATTAGTAATGTAAGCATAAAGTGCTTACAGCCATTGGTATTGTATTATTGGGAAGCCCCCAATTCATTTTCGAATATATCTATATTCAAACATTATTTTTCCAGGTTGTTGGTTAAGGCTTAAGTTGTTTTGAGACTTAAATGCTCCACCCAAATAATTAAAGAATGAGTAGAGCGTAATCCCCAAGCTTTTTATTGCTCTCAGAAAGAACCCGGCCAACATGAGATGGTTGCTCTCTAGAGATGAATGGCAGGTTCACTTTCCATAGACTCGCCAGATCTTCAAAACAAGGATAAATATTGGAGTGTGTAGTGGTGTAGAAACTTCGAGTAAGAGCAGCTCACGTATATGCAGCTTGACAGACTAAGTCCCACGAAGTCTCGACAACCTTTCACTGAGATAAGCCCTTGAAAGCCCATTACCACAGTTAAATAGCCAGCCTCCGCAAAGGATAGAAGAGGAGCCTACGCAAGTAGAAAGTTGTAGATAGGACTAGTATGATGTCTCAAATATATAGGAGATAAAGTCTTCCACAAATTATAGAAGATAAAGTTCTTTTCTACAAATTTCCCTCAGACCAGAAAAAAATAAAATTACTATTAAACTTAAATTATTGCACCCACCAAAAATAGAAAAAATAAAATAAATTATTATTATTATTATTGAAATATAAAAAATTAAAAATATTTTTTGCATGTTCTTATGTACGAGATAAAAATATTTTTTAATTTTAAGATATTATTTTGAGTAGATGCGTACCATTATTGCGTGTTTTTATATTTTTTATTATGTGATTATAAATGTAAGCAGGTTACAGGTAAAATGTCCAAACATTTAGCGTAAATTTACAAAACGGGTTTTTCGGTGGGAAAATTTTTTTTCTAAACTGTCTCCTTACCCTTTTCTCCAATACCTCTTCTTTTTTTTTAACACTTCAATAAACTTTAGTGAGTACTAAACAAATTTACAGATATATATATATATATATATATATATATATATATATATATATATATATAAAGTATATAATATATATATATATATATATAGTATAATTATATATGATAATATTAAGTACTGCGGATTTGGTATTATAATGGTGTAAATGAGTTTAGTGAGTGAGAGACGGAGTGGGTGTACTGCATATAAATTGTAATGAATATACAGGAACGTTGTACTAGTATTAATACGTTGTCTGTGAAAGTGTAATAACTGAACTAAGCCACTGTGACGCGTATATTATTCTATATAGAACACCAATATCCTATACATTACAGAAATATACATATGCGAAATATATATATATTATATATATATATATATCTATATACTGAATATATTATTATTATTATTATTTATGATTATTATAAAATTATATGCTATATAAACGAGTTTTACAAAGCATAAAGGTAAAGAAGGAGAAGACAAAGAGAAAAGAATTAAATTTGAAGCTTTAATCCCAATTCATTTAACCTGGTTAAACCCTAAGAATGTATAACGAATAAGATACAATGCCACGTCCCATATGTACGCATATTGTGTGCACACCACCTGCCCACCAACGGAGCCCACACGTCGAAACAACGCACAGCAGTGACTAGTCAGTTGTGAACGCCCAAACACAGTATATTCATAGCACGCTCAGGACGAATTTGGTCACGTAGCGTAAGACGAAGGAGAAGGTGCAGAAAAACGAAATAAAAAGATATAAAAGTTTAGTAAACAGAATTTTACTCTCTCGCTACCAATATTATTATTATTATTTTTCGGATTGTTACCGTTGTTATAAAGTTACGGGTTGACCCTCGGATATTATATATTTTACAACACATATGAGGAATTCTGAGTGAAACAGTTTGGTTATTTAATAGAAATTAGAATAAAGACAACGAATTCCGTTCTTTTTTTGAGATTTTATTAAAAAGGCTTAAGCGTAAACCAGCAGCAGAAAATCGAACGAGACTTAATGTGTTTTTTTGTCTTTTTTATTCACGTAGAAATAACATTCTTAAGGGTAGTGATTTTTTCTTTGTGTAAAGGATAGTGTTTTAATTTTAAGACTCTAAGCGCGTACAAATAAGTAGTAAAAACCTTGAAACATTCAATTTCTCGATGTTCGTTGTCGCTCATTAACTTTTGGCTACAATTTTATACTCCATACTGGAAGGAGAGTATTTCTTTAGCGTTTCTTCTAAACAGAAATCTTGTTATTACTTTACTTAAAAAAGTGGACAGATGGTGTAACACGGCCCCCAATAGAGAGGGGCTACAGGACTTGAAAGCAAGATAACGGTTGTGAAACCAACCTCTAATCCCAATAGACTCAAAGAAAGCAAAGACTTCCGGGAGAGAGAACGCATCATCTCCACAACAGTATCGTCTCCAGGAGTAGAAACACGGCTACCTCACTCATTTAAGAATACAAACACTATATCAGACTTACAAGCTCTAATAAAGCCAAGTACAGATGACCCAAGAATACCTCCTCAACAAAACAAACGAACGACGTCGCACACTACTTAGACAAATAAACCATAAATATACGGATACCACCACTAAGCCGGCCGAAATATGGAGGGCGGCGTGTAGGGACATGATCGTAGTGCGCCCATGAATTGAGTCGCCAAGTAAGAGGTAAGTGTACGATGGAGTAAGTACACTCGTCCGATAAAAGTTGCTTTCTGAATATGTTTTGCCCTCCAATTATGCCAAGTCCAGCGGATGAATATGCAGGAAGAATAGCCCATCACCAAGCTAGATCCTAATCAATAGAACAAAAAGGGGGACGCAGCACCTTGCCGCACCCCCATGGGAAAAACGTATCCAGCAGAGCACACCCCCACAGCCAGCAGAACGCTTGGAGAGATGCGTTCGAATCTGTAGAGTATTTGGTCCGGAGGAAGCAAAGGTACCAGCACCATGAATGCCCCAGGCAGGGGCAAGGCAGTTCTTATATATAGTAATGCATCCACAGGAGTCGACAATGAAGTCAGTTTGTAAAGACGCCCCCCCCATTGGCGGTGGCCGTCTTACCCAACCAAGTTGAATACAAATGATCATTCACGTCATTTAACAGTGCAGAAAGAATTTAGAAAAGAAATCTGAAGACAAGCAGAGAAAAATTGGGAACAGAGCACCCAAGAAACACACCGGAAATGAAAGAGTCAAAATGGACATCTCTCAAAAAAAATAGGGTAAGAATGAACCTAGCAGACGACGCTTCTCAAATGGGAAAATAAGAGAATACGAGGGTTTATGTAGCCGAATCATGGGCAGCAACTAGATTCGACCCAGTGCAGAGAGAGGCAAGAAGAATCGACCTGATGAAAGAAAACTTTTAAATCTGCCAAGGAGAGCCTTAATCGCTGATCAAGGGAAAATTCTTGCTAAGCAAATCCCAAGTGATTAAGTTAGGAGGAGATTAAACAAGAAAATGGAGGGTCGCCGGCCGGTGAAAGCACCTAGCGTCGTCCGGAAACCCTATAACAATAGGCGGCAACAAGTGCCTACAGGAATAAGAAAGTTAGCTTCTGTTAGCATACACGAACTTTCATAGCCAAGCCAGTGTTCTGGTCAGTGAAAGTTAGCCCAACTACAAAATAGTTTTGATAGTGGGAAAGCCACGAACCCCTTTTTTTTAGATAGTAAAGCAGTTTAGTTTAGTTCCAAGCAATAAAGTTTGCATCTTTTGGAATCAGTATTGAGTTTATTTTAGTTCCAAGCAGTAAAGTTTGCACCTTTTGGAACCAGTAAAAGTTAGTTCAGTTCTAAGCAATAAAGTTTGCCTTATTTTAGACCAGTTTGTATCAGCCGGACCCGGTTTGTCGCTGACCGCTTTTTAGCTTTTTTTAGTTCTTATGTATAGAGGAAAGTGAGCGCGTTTAAGTAAGCTAAAGGCAGCGAGCCCGTCCACCTCTCCGTATCAAGCTAACTAACGCGGATGAACGAGCCGTCCTTGTTAGAGAGACAGTAGGCAACAAGACCTAAGAACCGCCGTAGAAAATCTGACATATTTAACGATTTATTTAATAATTTTGAATTTATTTACTATTGAAGAGAAGAAAGCGCATAACTGGAACTCCGATCTTATAGCTTCTATATAATTGGGATTAATTAATTAGAGGAAGAGCATAAATTAGATTAAGTTGCGATCCGTAGTAATATATATACAGATATATAGCGCCACACACAGCGTCTCACCGCCGCCTCATATATGCTAGTGCAGAGAAGAAAGATAATAGACCGTCTCTGCGGAGCCAGAAGGTGCTCTGGCCCTGTGAGGCTGGGTGCGTAACGGAAGGAACCTCACAACAAAGCACCAAAGGCGATTCTAGGACCCGAGCCGTAACCAAAGCGTCGGAGGTCCCTTTGTCTGGTGTCTATACAAGTTGCGCACCAAACGTTATTTAGATTGAGTTCACTGGTCTTATTCTTTTTTAATTATTAGTATAGGTTTTTAAAACAACAGGTAAGTAATAGTATTGTATTCCATCGAAAGCCGCAGGAGCCCCAAACCTAGGTGGGTGAAGAATAGCTCCTTCGAACTAGCAACGCCGGAAAGCAGAGAGAATAACGATTGTATAATAAATAACAAGGAGCAGCGTGCGGAAGCCACCGACGTCGTGAGAAGTGAGCCCGGCTTCCCGGAGATAAGATATAGAGTCCGAGAACCGCGCAATGCCTACGCGCTGGAGCGAAGGAGAAGAAATTGAGAGTAGAGAGAATTGATCTTACCATTTAAGCTCTTCCATTGAGAAGAAGAGCCAGAGTAGGGTAAACTGTCAAAAGGAAGAGATGTGAGTAACGGAAAGCGGAAGCGAAGGAGGTATGACAAAAATTTAAAGTATAGATCAGCCTGTAGAATCCAGAAGTGACTAATGGAGGAATACCAACAATGATGAAATGTAAGGAGCAAAAAGAGTTGTCATAGAACGACTGACATAATGCTTATAAGATTAGCACGTGAGTGTTTTTCCGTTCATATTATATAATTATATGCTAACTAGTACAGAATGCTGTGGACCATGGCAACATGCTGTGTAACCAGAGATTTTCTCCATCATAGAAGGGAGAATTAGTAATAAATCTCAAAAGAAATTGCAGGAATATAATAATGAGAGTTCTGCAGAAAACTCGAATGATTGTTCTCCTGAGTGGTTTTCTTCTCCTGTTTTTAGATTAAGAGAATGATCGATTAGGGTAATTTAAAATGTGAGCTGAGTAGTTTGGATTAATAAAAAATGTTTGTTTTTTATAGAACGCGTTGTTCAAGTGTGTGATGTTTTGGTCTCTGATGTGTATATTTGTAGTTTAATGTGTGTGGATATTGAAAGTACTAATGAAGGTGTATTATCTTTATGAAACTATGAGCATTAATGACTCCTATGATGTCTGGATTAGAGAATTAGAATGGGTGAATTTTTGCTGTGATGTGTTTTTTGCATATATAAATTTAAATTACGTGTTACTCATCTCCGAAGGAGAGGACCAGTGGCGATGTCCAATTTTTTTTAAATAAAAAATATTATAAAATAGAAAAAGTAAAAAACTTTTTTATAAAAAGAAAAAAAAAATAAGAAACAATTAATTTTTAATAATTTTTAAGAAAACATACTTAGCTTTGTAATTTAAAAAAAAAAAAAGAAAATAATTAACCTCTTAAACATTTAAAAATAATTAAAACCTCTTAACATTTTAAAATAAGTAACTAACAAATATTTGTATATAGCCACTTGTTTACTAACTAGCCCTTATAATTAGAGTCAGTAATTCTTTGTTTTAATTAACCACTAATCTTTAATGTTTACCGCCACATTCTCACTCATTAACTGCAATGTTTAAAATTTGATCAACTAGTGATTAGGCGACCTTAACTGTTACAACTTTTTAAGGGGAAGATCCAATATTTGGCTGGGGCTGATCCCAGTTTTCAGCCCCACCTAAAAATGGACATAAAAATCGGAATTTTCAGCCGAATTTTTGGGACATATATAAACACCAAAAATGTAGCTTTTTTTGCCCTCTAAAACGTTGTTGTCTGCTGCGTTTATTTCTGTGACTGTAGTTATTCTTTCGTGGAGTTTTCAATTTTTTGCCAAAGAATGCTCCATGTGTTTGTGACTCTTTTGCGCATTATCACTTTCAAATTTCTGTTTGGGCGAAAAGTGACTTCAAAATTGAAATATGCATAGAAGGGTCTATTACTTACAATATCCACATTTGCTTTTTTCGAATTTTTGAGTTTTGTGCTCAGCGTTGTCCAATTTCCAAACCCATTTTTTTTTTAATTTGAAAAGGGAAAAAATTGAAATTATTAGTTTTTTTACTTAATTGATCACACCATCAAATTTCAGGGTTGTTATAATTCGGCAAGATTGCATTCTTTTTTATTTAGATATTTTGTTGTTATATCCTTATAGAGATAATTTTTAAAAAAATTTTCAAAAAAATTTTTTTTTGAAAATTTGTTCCAAGAACAAATCCAAACCTACAACTGCTACAAATTCAACGCAGTGTGATAAGGTATTCAAAAATTAACCCCTTAAGTAAATTTCACACTGCTGGGATGTGCACCTGGGCCCGAGCAGACCGCGTTTGAATTTGTAGCAGTTGTTACACATACAATATATTCCCCGGTTATAAAAGTATTTCACTCTGCCGTCGGTGCCCCTGTTATGTCGCTACGGCCCGAGTGTGGACGGGTAGAGTGCGTCCTGGTTCCTGTTGGGTGGGTGATATTTTCACCACAGGAACAAGTGCTCGCGCCTTTTACTTGTTAAGTCCATCGTGGCGTGGTCGTCAACAACTTACGCGGACATCTGCTTGGCCCAGGTTCAATCCACAGTGTGAAATTACTTAAGGGTTATTTTGAATATAATATATATATATATATGTAGTGGATGAGATTTAGTTGTGAGTAATGTTATGTAGAATAGATGATTTAAAGTTCATAATAATAATGATTATATATAGATAGTAATGGAATAATGAGCTGTATTAAGTGTAGTGATATTGTAGAGGGGTGGTGGTAGAGTGAGTGAAATTTTTGTATTATATATAGTGGGAATATTATAATATATGATTACTGTTTATACTTATAAATTGGTAGTATAGAGATTTTGTAAATTGATTATGTTATGGGAACGTAGGAATGGGGTGTAATTCCTGTGTTTGAAGTGATATGGAGTAGTATGTTAGTGGTATGGACTATTTAGGTATAATGTTATATATTATTTATATATATCTATATATATATATATATATATATATAATATTATATTATATATATAATATATATAATATTATAGTATATATATATATATATATATATATATATATATATATATTCTATATATATATATTATAATATATATTATATAATATATATATATATATATATATTTATATAGTGGTAATATATATATATATATATATATATATTAATATTATATATAATATTATATGTAGGTGTTGTGTGTGGTGTGTTTGTATTTAAAAATTTATGTAAAAAGTTTCAAATTTTTCAGTATCTGACGTGAACGTGAGTGATCCTTGCCGAAAAATATTTTCTCATAGTTTTCCGAAATTTATATGAAAATGTACAAATACAGATAATTAATTATGATATAAATTATGGTTTAATTTCCTATCCCAGTTTGAGAAAAATGTCTGCTGAAATCAAGTTGGGTGTGACGAGAACCTCGAAAAATTAGTAGTGTGAATATAGTAGTATATATAAGAGTAATGTGTTTGTGGATGTATAAAAATATGTTGGTGTTTCTAATTTAATATTGTATTTACTATATGTGATAAACAAAGCCTATGAGATGTAAAACATGTAAATTTGTTTTAGGATAAAAAAAATAACATTTGGCATGGTAATATTTCAGTGAAGCTGCTTTTCTACTGAATATTAGTTAACTAATTATTTCTTGTTTCTATTTATTATATTATAATTGAATTCAGTTGCTGAGCGGATCTTTGATTTGATCTATTGAAATAATCTCTAGTTATGGATCGTATGGTAATAGTGGAAATATGTTTAGCTCGTATGGATTTGGAGGAAGCATGAAAATTTCCTCATCTGAATCAAGAGAAAAATACGGAGGTGAGTCTCATCAAAGAACCCAAATATTGTCAGTTTAAATTATTCGCGGTATATAAAAAAAGAAAATTCCGAAAGTCTTGAAGTGGAAGTTGCCCAATTGAAAGAATAAATTCGATTAATTCAAACAGAAATTGAGAATGAAGAATAGAAAGAGGAAGAAAGATTTAAGTGTTTTTAAGAACTTACGGAAATAGAAAGAGATTTACTGTGAGTGTATAATAGGAGTATGGAGTGGATTATAGGTGTGTGATGTTAAGGATTGGATTGATGTGTAGTTAGTGAGCGATCAGATAGAAAGAGTAGTTTACCCTATGGCAGGAAGGATAAGACGATGTATATATGAATGGAGAAAGAACAGTTACTTACTAACCTATCTAACTAACGAGTAAGTATGTGTAGTTGATCCTAATAGATCTGATATGTGTATAGTCATAGTTACCAGTAGTTTAAAAAAGAATTACGTACTGTGCGTGCGGCGTAATATCTCTTATTAGAACCATATCCTTGTACAGAGATGTGCTATGAGATAGAGAATGTGACAGAGATACAGTGACAATCGTATATGGGGTAGGAGATGTAAAAGTGGAAGATAACAAGATTGATGAGAGTAAGAGTGGAGAATTGAATGTTGATTAATTTTGTTATTAAAAAATATAATTTGGGTGGTTGAAGTGTTAACGAGATGAATGTGAAATATGGGATAGATGGTGTTGTCGTAATTAATGTCATAATAGGCGGTATCTTGAGTGAAGGTGTAGTTTCATGTGGTTCATAAGATCTGAAGCATTTGAAGAAAATCAGTCTTAGCTTGTTTAAAGAAGAAAGATTAAGAAACTTTTATACATTTCATTTGTTACTTCTGATAGAACATATTTTTGAAAGTAAAAGAAGATAAATGTACAGATTTGTAATGTTTCTCGAATAAAATTTAATCGGGTTTGAAGACAATAACAGGTTTATTGTTAGTTTTTAGTAGCCTACGATATATATATATATATTTATAAATATATATTTTAGTTACCCCAAATCTGAAGTTTCTTTGTATTAACTTATATATAAAGTTATATATTGATAGATATATATATATTATAATTAATATTGTATATATATATAGAAATATATATATATATATATAGATATTAAAATAGTATATATATATATATATGCGAATACAAAGTCTTTTCCTGCGATTGCGTCACACCTTTTTTAAAATCAAATAGCGTCGTCCCGAGAAATGGAAGAAACTGAGTGTGTCTCCTGGTGGTAGAGTGGGTGTGACTCTTGTTCTTTTTTTATACAGTTTTTGTTTAGGTGAGTAATTCGAAAAGTAGTTGAAAACTTTGCGCTGTTAATGTTATCCACTCCGGTTGAAAAGAAAAAATAAGTTATAGATTGTTGGAGGATTGCCCTCTCGAAATAACTGACTTACCGATCTTCTTCCCTCGTATCTCGCTAATTGTGGTAAAGAAATCATCGTTGTAATCAATTAATCAATAACTCTGTTTTTCCCTCTATCCACTCGACATATCTTCCACATAACTACTTTATCATCTTCGGAAAAACACAATTAAAAACTTAATCTATCCATAATATTCTTGGATTTTCCTTTCTTCCCGACCTTCTCTAGAAGAATGCGATGACAATTTCTCTAACCAAAGGAATCAACTAAATAAGACGGCCTCAGAATTGCTTCACATCATCCCTTTTGTTAGCTCTGTCATGGAGCATTTTTTTCTTGTTTGGAAGATACATCGCCTATCTGGAGTAATTCTACACATACACCACACCTTAAAATGGGTGGAGGCTAGAGCTTTTTGATCAACTTTCCTCATTTCACTTAAATTATCCCTATTACAATGGTCACTGTTCTTCACCTTATTGTCGCATGCCTCTTGTTTGAGAAGATCATGTGGTGGTACTCGTTTTTCGGAATGTACAGTTTGTCTCATCAATATCTGTCAGGGCTCCTTGATCTTTAAAGATCTAGCCGCCTCCTTGAGTCTAAGATCTGCGTCCTGCATCAGTTCTTACACCACACACTTCTACAGGGCTAAGTTGATAGTAATTCGTGCTTCCTTTCCTCATATTCGTATTTATGACTTGTACCTCTCATTTTTCAAAATTGCTTCCACTATCTCAAACTATTGTTCTGATTTTTATTATTTTAACTTAGGAAATCACGAAGCAACCAATTTTGTTTGTTTATATTAAAGAAGCTAAGAAATTAAATATTTTGTCTGTAATGCTAAAATCCTTTACTTATTGATTTATTAACCACACACTGATTATTATTAATTATTATTATTATTATTATTATATTATTATGATTATTATTATAAAAATATTATTATATTTTATTTATTATAAACTATTATTATTATTATTATTATTATTATTATTATTTATTTTATTATTATTTTTTGAAACTGAAATTATTAAACTGTTAATTTTAAAATGGCTGTTTTTGTTATATGAAATAAAAAAATTGCATTTCATCCACACTTTTGTTATACGCATTTGAATTATGTGTAACTCGTGAAACGCGGGAAGATATATCGTTTATGTCTGCTGTTCAACTTTATACCCGTGATTGTCAAATGTGTCTAGATGCCTCAATAGCCGGAGAGCCTTAGCTAGGGCCGTTGCTTGCCTATATGCTATCGTGAGTCATAGATCGAGTGCTACTATAGATTCGCACGCGCGCGATGGTGAATGTGCCACTCATCCGTGCCGTCTGCATGCGGATAGTAAATCACTTCCGAAGATGAGGATAATAAAAATTGAACGAGTGAGTACGTAAGTGGACTCTGCTGATCGCAATCAGATCTGTGTGTGCGTATGCGTCTTAGACACAAGCTCAATGATTTCTATGCGTAGAATATATACATGGCACTGGCAGTTAGTCACCTGAGGTAGGTTTATTATATAGTATATATCATATCCCTATAATATAATATATATATATATTATATGAGCATATATATATATATAACTGTAATGTTAAGATATGATAGATTATATTATGTATGTTTGGGTTAAGTGTTTCCATTATACAATGTGCAGTGATACATGGCGATCCGTGAGCACGAGCTAGTGCTATGCACTATTCACTGCACGCATAATCAACATCACCTGAGTTCATCATAAAAAATTTAATAAATGTAAACAAAACTAAGATATTTTGAAAATTATATATAATTAAAAATAGATACTGTTTTTGTCTGTGTGTTTATATATTTTATTATCTGTATTTAATTTTAAATAGAATAGATAAATAATAAAAAAAATTTAATTGGTATAATTATAATTATAAGTGTTGAATAGTTAGTGTATTTTCCGTGAGATCGATATCTGTATTGGAGTATAATGGTTTGCATACCTACTGCCACCGAGTATAATATGGAGTAGAGAATTTATCATGCGAATTATAGATGTGACGTGATGATTATATGCTCTATATATGAGAGTGTGTTTTTGGTGAGAGTTCGATTCGAGAGTTCGCTGTCGTATAGTTTAACATAACTGCCTGCTGATGAAGTGATTTATATGCGAGTGAATACTACTGTACAGGCTATGATGCTCACTCCTTATAAACAATATAGATAGGTAACGATATAAGTCTCTTAGTGAGTATTGGCCTAGAAGTTCCGTTGATCTATATCTGAATTTATATTATATACGCGAGCTCTGTCGCATGTATTGGAAGTGTTCACGTTTAATAACACTATGTAATTAGGCGCTCTGTAGTCAACTCTGTTATTGTGAAGCAAGCTGAAGTGCCAATTGTGACGTTGCATAATAATCGAGCGTGCGTGATCTTTCGACTCTTGCGCCCAACGTTGACGCTGAATGGTTTAGATAAGTTCCGACTCCGATATTCGACCTATATATATATAGTGTATAATACTCACTAGCGTGAGGTAATAGATCTATGAGTGAGTCGCTGGCTGAGCGCCTGTCTCAGCGAATGTCACCAATATTTTCCGTGTCACTGTAAGGTTACTATTGAGTGCCTTGTGTAATTTTCGAAGCTCACCCAGTGTAGTTGATAATATATATTATCTCTCGTCTCACTGTAAGACTTGTTAACGAATACCTCGTCTGCATTGTGTAACGGAGTGTTGAAGTTCTATAGACTGGACTACACAGGTATTAGCGGTATGGCTTTACAATCAGTGAGAGGGTGCATACTGACGTCAACTGTCCTAGTTTCCATTTACTTGTATAGTATGTTATCTTAGGTGCCATAACTAATAGCTGGGGTGACGTCGCGTTATTATATATTTATCGGCGTAGTTACCACTAGCGTATTTTATATATCTAGTATAGTAGTTAGATTCTAAGTGGAGTCTTTCCGACTCGATATGGTCATATATGTGTAGATTGCCTTGCTAATATAAGTGAACTACGTATACGCAATGCACTCCGTATGGGATCTATGTACCGCTGAGCGAAATATGGCATTATGAGGATATGGCATAGGTAGGATATCTGTTTAGTGGTATAACGTATATATAGACGTAAGGCGCTATAGTGCTGTAGAATTATGCACGCCTTGTAATGTGCTAGTATGTCGTGAACTAGATGAGTATTCTCTTGATGTGCCAGCATATTTCACGGTCGTGTTATGATCTATAAAAGTTTACTTGTGTTTCAGTGAGATACCTATCCTTAGCTTGTAATCTTATACATACCATCTATGACGGAGCAGTATAGTTAGATCACGATATGTCTGATGCGCGTATGATCTGACATCTTCTAGTTGACAGTTACATGTATTCATTTACCTGATGCCCCTTTAGCAGAAATATCACTTAAGTGGAGATATATATATTATATCCGCCCTATGTGTCGTGTTTTAATGTATAATGATATATATAGAGGTATGAGTGAAGTATATTCGAAGGTTATCAGGTTCAGGACGTGAGACCTAGTGCGGCTTGAATTACATAGTGTAATTGAAGTAGTTTACACTGAGTATAGCCCATAACTAAATGTCTAAGTAAGTATATCATGATGTGGAATGTATGACACCTAAGTTTGATAAAAGTTAAGGTTAATTGTCTCAGTGTGTAAAGTGAATGTGGTATGGCGATAATGGATTTTTTAGTTGTTAGTGTAAAGAAGTTGAGTTTCGGAGTGTTTATATATGATGCAGAGTAGTGTAGTATATATTACTTAGTGAGTATATTCATTCCTAACAAGAGTTAGCATTATATATTATATATATATATATATATATATATATATATATGTTGTGAGAGTTTTTTTATATAATTTTATGCTGATATTATGTAACGTAGGAGTAGATTGAGATGACCATATCATGTTGTTGGTGTATGGTATTATTTAGGGTTGGTTAGTTTTTTATTATATCTGTGTAGTCTAATTCGGAGCGGAACAATATTTCTTGTATTATGGATGTCTAGGTAGATGTTGCAACTACTCTATATGAATAGTAATGTAGAGGAAATCAAGGGGTTTAAGTCTGTCATAGGACGGGGCTCGACCATGAATCTCTGATTCAGTATACTGAGAATGAATTTTGTAGTGGATGTTCTCCTTCTCACTATATTATTTCAAAACCTCTTCCCATCCTAACCAATATCTTCAATCAAGCCGACCTTATAATGAAAGAGATTTTACATGCTATCTCAATAGTAGCGAAGAAGTTAAACCCTAAAGATTAGAGTAAATCAGTACAAATATATTGAATTGAATGGACTTTTTCCGGGGTAGTATAGATTTGCGCTCTACACGAATGTACATATTTACTCTCCTGTGTGCTTAGGATAATGGCGGGTGGTATATGTGAATCCTTAGGTCATTAAGACATTTAGGAAGTTGTGCATGGATTTGTATCGGAGACAACAATTTTCTGCTTTTCTGTACCTTTTGTGCTGCTGAATTGAGCTACGCGTTTCGTGGGTTATGTTTTATCTTACAGCAGAATGAACCACTGCATGCAGCTGTTTTTTCATAATTCTCTGCTAGTATCTCGCAGTTCTTATGTTTAGCATATGTTATAACACCGTGGCGCGTCCATGTACGAATCTAAGAGGCTTGTCTTGTTCCTCTGTAAAGTATCCTCCTTGTCAACCGCCTCATGGCCTGTGCTGATAGAGGCATGAAATAATCTCTCTTCTCGGAGACAGATTGTATATGGAGTGTACATTGATATACGTCTCGCTCCTACTTATCGCTTCCGAGTACATACACGAGTAAACTAAGTGTTGTAAGGTGTTGTTCCGTGATGCAATCCATCGCACGCCGATGCGACACCTACCTAGACTCATAGTCTCCGTATACGCTATCCGCGTACCTAGCGATATGGATAGCCCGAGTGCTGTGAAGGTCATAAACATTGACCGTGTGTGATGTGCGGGTTTTCTGATTAAAAAGGATGGTTTGGCTAATATTGAAATATTGGGATAGATGGTATCTAGTACAATACTTAACCTGTGTAACTAATAAGTGTATATTCATGAAGCGATGTCACGCGCTGAGGAGTGATGTGATCCCGAGTGAGAGTAACATGTTAATGTGTGTGAAGCATGATAGATGATATGTGTAAAGTGTGTAGTGTCTGAATCGCGCGTGTAATTCGTGGCATCGAACTCGAGATTAGAGATTTTTGCTATATTGACACTTCGCATAATCTACAAACATATCCATGGGATCAATCATGGTCAAATAGATTTGTACTAAGGGGTGTTCGTGTTGTAGTGCGTTTTTAGATAGTTAAGGTCCGAATATGATGTTTTCAATCACTGTGGTGATGTCTGTGGACGATGTGAGGAGCTGACTACTAATGCTTATTGGGAAAGTAATACAGAGTGATAGAATCGAAGATATTAGTAGTTTGTTGTGTTTTGTTGCGTATCTGAAGCGGTCTGTAATGATGGAAACAGTGTGAAGCCCAAACTGTTTTATGAAGGGAGAGGAATTGTTTTATAAGCTTTGTTCAACTCTCTTATGGGATTTCAGGAAAGTGGTCATTTAAAGTATGCCGTAATGCTAATGTTTTAAGAAATTGTTATTTTATTACTTGTAGAAGATGTGTTCCTGCAATTTACATTTTTTTTTCTTTAATGGATGGCTAATTAATACTTGTAGTGGTAAAGGATGGTGCTAGTATGGAACTCATGGGTTGAGATGGATAATAATTGGTATGAAGTTGGTGCCTTGAGAGAGTGTTGTGCGAGATGTGTGTTTTGGTACTCAAGAGTTGGGGTAAACATTTTGTAACTTCCATGAGGTCTCAACTGATGATGGATCAATCATTTGAATCTAATCGTTTTTCTTGGTGATAGTTTTTTCAATCAGTTTGCACTACATCTTTTAAAGGTAATGCGTGTTGTCTATCTTCATCACTGCGGACTGTAGAAATAATTCCAGTGAATCTGTTATTGATTTACTTTTAGAAGGTGTTGGTTTTGTTTTTGTTTTTTCCTTTAATGGGTGGGAGGAGTTTAATAGACATGTTATAATTCGGATTGTTTCAACTGCAACACAAAGTAACTGATTTAAACGTTGTTCTAAGAATCAGTTACAAAAAAACTGCTTTATAAGGGAATGCTAAGTAAGTTTGATATGTATGAAGGTCATTAATTTCCACAGAACCAAAGCCTTTTCTACCTCTAGTAATCTACATTCTTCCATATAAAGCACGTGAATTTCATTTTGCATTGTGAAGAGACGGTAAATATGCTTCCTAACGTTGAGATTAATGGTATACATAAGAGACAGAAGCTGTATAGGTAAATTTTGTAGTTTCTTCAAATGGTTTCAATAGCTTAATGCAAGTTTGATATGCTTTCATTTTCCACATTAATAAAGATTGTTAACTTTGGAATACGAACTGTGCGTACGAAGCAAGAAGTTCATTGAGCAATACTTCTTTCCATCATATGAAGTGTACTATATTCCAGCGAGTTGGAATGTCTGTGATAACATTAAGATATATGGAATATCAAAGCCCGTTTTTTGAATTGCCTTCAACTCATTTACATTTTTATTTTATTTTCAGATTCATCCTTGAGTATTTTTATTATAAAATTTCTTTATCAAATCTCAACAATAAACATCCGCGCACCATCCGCAGGGCAAAGCGCGGGATGCGGATGCGGATGCGGATCTTTAATAATGTGCGGATGCTCCGCGGATGCGGATGCGGATGTTACCCTGCATCACTAATATATATAATATAGTATATATATATATATATATATATATATATATTATATTATATATATATTATATATTATATAATGATATATATATATATAATATATCATATATTATATATATATATATAAAAGAAGTTGGAAGTTTCTATCTTTCACAAGTGAAAGGATTTTCTTCGCATGGTTATAGGACGACAGGGTTAGCACCCTGTCCTTTTCTTTTGCTTGAATTACTCTGGACCAGTGTATAGAATCTTATGCGCCAAGAGAAGCAAGATCCTCTGGAGACCTCTGGGTGAAAGAGTTTTGAAGCCTAATGAAAGAAGATGCTAGGTCCACTGAAAGGGTGCGAAAACCCTACCTGAGAGTATTTACCAGAGGACTGGCCATCGGAAACCATTGCGAAAGAAATGGTTTTTCTAAAATGCTCTACGGGCTTAAGAGTTTCGGCGCCAAAGAAGATGTTGGACCAATTGACAGGGCGAAAACGTTTTCTGAGTTGTTATATATATATATTATATATATACATATATGGGATATATATATATATATATATATATATATATATATATAATTATATAATATATATATATATATTATATATTATAGTATATATATATATATATATATATATATATTATATAATACCTGTGTTTACCAGATTGCGAGATATGGACTCAACTCTTTTGCACCCCCACCAACTCTTTCCCAGCCTCAACCCATTTGAAAAAAAAAGGTTATATGTAGAATTAATACTTGAAAATTAATATTCAAATATGTTATGAGAAAAAACTTAAAACCTAAACCCCTTTCCGGAGAGGGTTTGCTTCTCTTTTCTTCGTAAAATGAGTCTGCATCGCTGAAAAGATGGCTCGTCCAGCTTACACTTATTGTAGGGCATGCTAAGTATTCCCTGCCGAGTTCTGGCAAGGTGTGAAAAACTTTTACAATTATCACGCCATTTCAAACCAATGGAATCTTGATCGGATATCCAAAGTTTATTCGCTTTGATAAATATTCGCATCAATGACAGAGTGTCCTTTGGACACCTCCTGAGCCAAGACTCTTCATTGCATGCTAGAAAGCCAAAAAGAACGTTCAGGGGATTCTGGCAATGGTTTTCGCTAACAGATAGTAAAATGTGTGTCTGATTTCAGCAATCTTTTCCTTTTTATGGCCTTGGTGAAATTTCTGGCTTTAGGCAGCATTTCATCACATTAATATTTACTTATAAATAAATTTTAAACCTTTGTTGGAAACACGTGGTTCAAGAAATTTGGTTTTCTATCTAGTATCCAGAAAAGTTCTATTGCAGATGAGTAATGTCGTTGTGCATGATTGAAATTATTATACATATCTCAGCATTTAGTGTTTCTGTTACTCTTTGGAAAGTCCCTTACATTTTAATAGCAGCATTTAGCACAGCTGTTCACGTTGCCATCTAGAGGAATCTCGGTGGTCTGGCAAACAAGATATTTTCTGAGATAAGTAGCCTTAGTTACCTCTTCAAACGGAGTTTAAGAAGAGTAATTCAATTACCTAAAATCGTATTATCATCACCTGTTAAGCCTTTCACCTTTGTGTTTGTTCGAAGCATAAAGGGAGACAGCTTCATTTATTTCTCCCATCCTCTCAAGCATGTACCAACTACTATTTCCAACGAGTAATGAACATCTTGGATCGTTGCAGAGAAGTTGAGGAACTTATTTAGTTGCATTAAAGTTTAATTAACTTGCATTATCATTAATAGAATCGGTAGTGACTTGTAATTTTACTAACTAAATATGTAGGTTTTTGGTATTTTTTTTTAAATACCTGGCTATTTGTACCATATAGTATTTGGAGATTAGATTCATTGGAAAAGTAGTATATTTTTTCTCAAAAACCAGCGAAAAAAAATAGTTGAAACAAAAAAATTTTTTATTGTAACTTTGTAAGCACTTAGAGTGGAAATTTTGAATTTGACTGCTGGAGTCGGAGTCGAAAATTTTTGTTTAAGTGGAGTCGGAGCCGAAAATTTTTTGTTTGAGTGGAGTCGGAGTCGGAGTCGGAAAATCCAAATTTGAAGGTTTTAAGGTGAGTTCGGAGTCGGATAGTCGAAAAATTTATTTTACGACTCCGCAGCCCTGATTTTTACCCAGGAAGGGAGGCTTGTGAACAAACAATATTTCTGCTACTGTACTGCTAGAAAACCCGCAGATAGTGAGGAGATGAAGGAATTACTTCAGCAGTAGAGAACACTGCCTAACAGAAGGCAAGCCTCGGAACCATACATTTCAAATTAGAGGGTGGTTTCCAATTTCTCTCTTCTCTCTCTCTCTCATCTCTCTCTCTCTCTCTCTCTCTCTCTCTCTCTCTCTCTCTCTCTCTTCTCTCTCTCTCTTTCTATTTATTATATATATATATTATATATATATACTATATATATATATATATATATATATTATATATTTCAAAAGTTGATTGTGTCTCTGTAGTGTGTGAAAAGATTCGAATTCTGAGGGTCCGGTATATTATATATATAATATAGAATATAGTATATATAATATATATATATAGGTGAAATATATTATTATATATTTAATTGTTTTATATCTAATTGTCTTATATATAATATAAATATATTATATTATTATATATATTATATATATATATATATTATATATATATATTAATATATTATTAGGTATGAAAGTGAATTAATTTGTGAATGAGCATTGGTACAAATTAATGTATTATGAATAATTGATAGTAAGTATGTTAATATTAGAGATTATGTACTTATGCTAGTGTAAGTCATTAGAGGGTAGATGTAGTAAGTAGGTGAGAAAGACTTTAAGCGTGATTCGGTCGGAAGAGATAGTGAGTATATAAGTTAAAAAGTGTCACTAATAACTGCGGTTTCCAAAGTTAGTACAGTTTCTTTAGCTATAATTGGAGAGAGAGAGGTGTGTTTTCCACTCACTATTAAAAAGGCTACTATAGATTGCGTTAAGAGTGAGATTACTCAAAAAATAATGTGACGAACTCTCGCCTGATCTACAGTCCGGCCGTAGTTCTGTCTCGATTGTTATATTAGGAGTATACCATTAATTAATCTCAACCCGCTAAGGAGAAACATTATTTGGACAAAACTTCAAAGAAAATGAATGGACCGTTTAAAAAGAATGAAAGATGTAATAAAACTAGAACTACGAAAAAACGGCTGTGGTTCTGTGGGAAATTAATGACTTTAATATATTGCAACTTACTTGAGATCCCGTTATAAAAGCAGTTTTTTTGATTACCACAATATTAGAACAAGTTAAAGTTCGTCACTTTGTGTTGCAGTTGAAAAACTTTTATCCGAACCCTATTAATTCGCCACCCAATTAAAGGAAAAAAACGAAAGTCTAGCAGAACCAACACCCTGTCTACAAGTAAATCATAACTATGGTACGAATTTCCACAGTCAGTAGTGATGAAAGAAACACCGCATTGCAATAAGATGTAGTGCAAAATGATTGAAAAAAACCCAAAAAATTTTTTTCAACCTAAAAAAAAGGGAGGAAAAAAAAAACGACTAGATACAAATGATGATCCTGTCATTTGGTGGAAAGTTAAGCAAAAGTGTACCCACGCTTGAGTAAACTTGCAAGGAAATAACTTGGCCTGTCCTCAAACTTATGTTCCAAGTGAGAGGTATTTGTGTCGAATATAGAAACTCATGAGACATAGCGTGCTAGCAGTAAAGGGTCAGAAAGAGTCCTATTGGAGTGTGTGTGCTTTTAATGTACACTATAATCGCTTCTATATAGTTGAGAATATTCAGATACTATTGGTGTGTAATGAATATTTCATTATATGAGAGTCTTTTTCATAAGGTGGGTAGTATATAATGGAGGTGTTGGTGCTATTCGAGTTGTTCGCCCATCCCTATACCCTGGTAACACAATGTATATCAATAGATTTGTAGTGAGCGTTGAAATCGGTAAGAACGATGGTTTCAGATAAAAGCGAAGGAAGAGAGAATGTGTTCCAATTTGGACTTTAGATAGTCGAAGTATTTACGATATTTAGTTGAGGTAGGTGGGTTAGAAGTGGTTTCTGGAATTTAGAAGTAAATGGACAGGATAGCTTTAGCCATAAGGTAGAAAATTCGGAAGATTCCAAGTCAAAGACACGAGTACAAAACACGTCGTTTCGCATAGACACACAACAGCTGCTTTGCAGTATCTATTTTTATTGAAATGTTATGTTATAAGGATTAAGGAGATGCATAGCTGGGACAGTTTCATTATTGCCTTGTTGGTGAGAGATTAGGGATCTAATCCCATTCGAGTTTCAGAGTGTTATAGGTAATGTAAGTAGTCTATGATGCTCGTGTGTGAAATGTTCGCGTGTATAGGATGTTGTAAAAATAGTGTATAATTATTAATAATTTTTATGAAGGAATTGTGTATGAGCATGTGAATTTAGGTACATTTAGTTGATTATGTGATATATGTAGTGTAGTCATATATTATATAATTCTAAATATAAATCTTTGAGTCATTGATTAAGTATATAGGTATATACTATATGTATTATATAGTGACTTTATATGATAGTATATAATAGAGTTAGATATTCTATATATATATATATATACCCGTGTTACCAGAGTGCAGTACGCTTGGACCCAACTCTTTTTGCACCCACAAACCTCTTTCCCAAGCCTCCACCTAATTTGGAAAATGGTTATATATTACATGCCTGAAATTAAATATCAAATTACTGGGTTCAAAACAAACACAGCTTACTGACGCAAATTCAGTGTAGAGTTTGCGCTTATCTTTTTCTCGTAAATGAGATCTTGCACCATACTGGAAAGACGTCTCATAGCTACACTTGTTGGAAAGGGTTTTGTATTGCTTAAAAAGGGGGGGGAAAATTTTTTTTTCGGGCTCGCGACTTCTGCAAGATGTGGAAAACTTTTACAATTTTCATTCCACAAGACAGTGGATCTTTATCTGACTTCAAGCTTTTTCTCTTTTGCTTTTGATATTCTCGTCGATCACATGATAGTTTCTTTTGACTCCTCTGAACAAGACTCTTTCATCGCTGCTTGAAGCTAAAAGAACGTTCATGATTCAGCAATGATATCGCTAACAGATGGTAATTGCCTCATTTGCTTGTCTGTTTGTGTGATTTTTTTTGTTTTATTTGGCTGGTGATATTTCTGCCTTACGGAATATATCATCACAATAGGGATCCTAAATTAATTTTAACCCCTTGTAAACATGTGGTTCAAGAAATTATGTGTATCTAGGATTTAGAAAAGTTGCTTTGTACATGCGTCATTGTTTTGCAGAGTTGAAATCTATTATATATCTTCAGCACATGAGTGCTTCTGTCATCCTTGTAAGTCCCTTGATTTTTAAACTATATATATTATATATATAATATAATAGATATATATACTAGTATATACATATACATAATAAATACACATATACTCTATTGATCATATATTATATATCATTAAGTATATATATATATATATATATATAATTATATATTCTATATATATATATATATATATATATATATATATATATATATATATATAAGGTAGTGCCACACAAGTTTCTCATAATTCAGTATTGAATACCTCACTGCATACTGCAACACTAATACAAGAGTAAAACCAGGCGGATGCGGATAAGTAAAGGGATGCGGATAATCCCATATCGGATTTGGCAGACCGTTAAATCCGACCACATTAACACACTAAGAAAGGTAATAGGTAAAATAATAAGGATATATAACGTATAACAATAGATAAGAAAATTAAGAATATAGCATAATATATATAATTATTATATATATATATAAATATATATAATATATATATTATATATATATATAGATGATGTGTAGTGTGTGTGTGTGTGTGTGTGTGTGTGTATGTCTGTTGTGTGGGGGTGTGGAAGCTGTGTGTTGTGACATTGTGTGTGTGTGTGATGTGTGTGGTGTGTGTGTCGTGTGTGTTGTGTGGTGTGTGTGTGTGTGTGTGTGTGTGTGTGAAACTGTGTGTGTTGTACACAATCATCAGTGTTTTTTTTTTGAAATATATTGTTAGTAATGATACTAGCAAGAATTTAAGTGGGAACTTAACATGAGGTTCAAAGTTTTAAATTTTTAAATAATTTTTAAAAAAAAACGGAAAAAAAGATCATTATGTAAAAAAAAAAAGTTAACTAAAATGTGAGATAAGGAAAGAAATTATGTTTGGGGTAATTTTTAGAGTGAAATTGAAGGTATATAAACTATTTGCTGAAAGTCAAAATAACTATTTTGATAAAAGAGCTTCACACCTATAAAAATATTAATAACTACTAGTCTATTTATTTTAAATTATAAGTTTAAACTCAGAGACCTAAAATTTTGCTAACAAGACCAAACGTATATTATATATGATATATATATATTATATATTATATATATATATATATATATATATATATAATATATATATATAATATATATATATATATATAATTACCTATATAGTATATATATAATATATATATATATATACTAAATAAATATATACTATAGGCGTATCTATTTTATTCATTCCTATTTTTATAGTAAAATATGCAACTTTTTATGGTATTGGTTATACAGCGTTATAATTCCTTCTTCCATTTGCAATATGAAATCATTAATTCTCTGTTACAAAATTTTTATGGTATGATGAAATTGAATTTTCAATTCTAACATCTTTATAGAATCAAAAGGAAAAAAATAAAATATGCTATAGTAAAATAAACAGTGGGGCGCTGAGTCGGAGTCGGGAGGTCGTGGAGTCGGAGTCTCGAAAAGTCGTGCAATTTTCCCGGAGTCGGAGTCTGAAGTCGGAGTCGAAAACTCTGTGAAAGTGGAGTCGGAGCGGAGTCGGAGTCGAAGATTCCTGTTTAAGTGGAGTCGACCTCGCTAAACGGAGTAAGCCTCCGAAACCAAAATATTATTTATGAGAGGAAACAAAAATTACCGCAATTTTAAAGTTACAATTTAGGAACTATTATTATTATTATTATTATTATTATTATTATTATTATTATTATTATTATTATTATATTATTTTATTATTATTATATTATTTATCTATTTATTATTATTATTATTATTATTATTTTATTAATATTATTATTATAAAAGTTTTTATTTATTTCCAACGTTCTAAAATATTTCATTTTCTGTATCATAATAGTTTTAATTTTCGATTTAAATGAATCTTTGAAAGATAAACTACCGGACTGAGTTAGCAGGATATATTGTAGCACGTTAGATTCTCCGACGCGTTTCGTCTCTATACTTGGGACATCTTCAGAGGATTATTCTTGTATGTAAGCGAATGAGTGTTTAAATTGATATATAATAAGTAAATCAATGATATTGAGTCTGTCTGATAAATACATGTTAATAAATTTTTATGTTAAGGATCTGGTTGCTGTGTTTTGATGGAGAAAGCCTCCGCAAATTTTAAGGTTCTGGACTTCACAACGGATCTTCGGTATAATATTGTGAGAGGGTAGAAATATTATAATAGTTGAGTAACCACTGTGAGCCTATTGGGAAGAGGTGACAAAGATTTTGGCTGGGACATGTAGAGATTGTTGAGTATAGCCCTGCCGACAACTATTCTTGCGTGTAACCAATATATGTCGACGTACAGTCTAACTTCAGGCAGTTAATTGGTACCACGAACTGAGTGGTTGTCGAGCAAAAGCATCTCTTGTCTTAAAGGAAAGATTGACAGTTGTTTTTGGACTTATGGTTTGTCTGACTTTAATTTTTAGGTGTCTTTATTTTTGAGGGTGAGAATTCAAATATTACGAAGGCACTTTTCTCTTCCTTATTCAAATAGCATTTGAAGTTTTGAAGAAGAATTTATCGAATTTTTCTTTGATTATTTTAACTTTCTTTATTATATAATTTGTATAAAGGGTTTTATTAGTTAATTTTCACTGAATATTGTGGATGATCACAGTTAATTAGATTTTACTTAATGCGGGCAAATTTCTTTATCAAAAGTTTTCCCAAGTTGAACATAGGTTATATTCTTTAAACTAAAATTTTTACGATATATTGTCTCTTTGTAATAGTCGGATTATCTTCGTGAAAGTAGGTATCTTATCTCTAGTAATTAGTATACAGGACCATTATCTCGAGTCGTGATTATATTGTCTAATTGTATCTCTGTTAGTTAATATGTATGCCTCGTCAGACTATTAATGCTATTATTCTCTTGATGTGCTAAAAAACTTATACGTATTATCGCTTATTTTATTAAATGATACAGCTAAGTGTAATATTTTGTTCATGTGAATTTTCAAAGCATGACAAATATAAAACTTCATTGGAATAGTTATTATTGATGTATACGTGAATGTTAAATATAGTTTCTTTTATGTTCCGTTAGAACACATAAAGTTTAGTGTGGAGAGTCGTGACATGACCTATCATGTGTATCATTGGGTTATGATTCTGTTGTTCACGAAGGTATTTTTGTTTCGTGAATTTTCACGAGTACTTGGACATATTAGAAAGTCAGCACAATGTTAGGTGCCATAAAGTCGTGGTCAGCCCCTACTCTGCTTCATCAGTTTGTCTCTCTCTCTCCTCTGACTACTCATTCTTCTCTCTATAATCTTTTCTTCACTCAGGCTCTTCTCTCCTCTCTCTCTCTCCGTCATGTTTCTACTATCAACATAACTTAACTCTCATACTCTATAGTCGTCTTCTATCAAGTGTTGTTCTAGAGTTAAATTGGTTGCGGTTATTAGGTAAGTGATTTATTATTGGAGTAAGAACACTTACCTGTATTAATAATTATTATATTGTCGAATCGTATTCTGTAAAATATAGGTATCATTTATGTAATAACAAAGATTCACATTGCAATGTGTAGCGAAATATATTATATTAGTATTTGAGCTTACTAGTTATCTTTAAGTTTTGATACCTTATTTACTAATGTTTCATTAATTTGAAATTTTAACTATATGAAAGAGTTATAATTAGATATCAATGGTCTAGATATATATCTGTTCATAGCATTACATAGTGCAGTGCAATTATCTAGTGTATATATATGTAACCGTTCCCTCAATAGAATTACATAGTCTCTACAAGAAGGTATATAAATAGAAATATTGATATTCATGAGTTTTTGTGTATTATTTTAGAGCTACATATCTACATGATATTATATATATATTATATATATATAAATATATACTATATATATATTATACTTAATATATATATAATATATAATTATATATATATATATATATATTAAATTATATAGTCCTACTAATATATAAGTATATATTAATTACGGTATATATTAAATATTAATATAATAATATATTATATATATTATATTAATATATTATAATAAATATATATTATACTATATATTATATATATATATATATATATATTAATTATAATATATATATATTATATATATAATATTAATATTTATATATCAATATTTATAGTATATTATTTAATATTATATATATAATATATAATATATATATATATATATATATATATATTATATACTTAATAATAATATATATATAAATATAATTAATAATTATATAATATACTATATATAATATCATAATATATATATATAATATCCTCTTATAATAATTATATATACCTAGTGGGCTTTTAATTTTTTAGTGAGTACTCAGATGAAAATATTCTTTTGTTGTTTTTATTTCATAAGCTCTCAGATTATTTTAGTTCCTTCATTATATATTATAATTTATTATTTTTAATTTTATTATATTATATTGTTTTTTTATTTATAATCTATTATATTTAATTTATTATTATTATATATTAATTATTATATATTTATTATTTAGTTATTATGATTATCTTATTATTTTAATTATTATTATTATTAATATTATTATTAAATATATTTAATGATTATATATTATTTAATATTATTATATTTATATTAATTATTTAATATTTTTTAGATAAACTGTATAAAGTTTATTGAGAGTAGATTGTATTTTATATATTGGTATATCTAAGTAAATTCATTATTAATAAAAATATATAGAAAGAAAATAATTGGCATTATATATTATTATATGAAATG
>JABUQX010059492.1:0-7500 GCA_015478945.1 Trachelipus rathkii | reverse complement strand
TATATATATATATATATATATATATATATATATATATATATATATATATATATATATATATATATATATATATATATATATATATATATATATATATATATATACATATACTACATATATATATATATATATATATATATATGTAATAATATATATATATATATATATATATATATATATATGTAATAATAATAATAATAATAATATGTATATGTAATAATATATAATAATATATATATATAATAATAATATGTATGTAATAATAATAATATATAATAATAATATAATAATAATAATAATAATAATAATATGTAATAATAATAATAATAATAATAATAATAATAATAATATAATATATATATATAATAATAATATATGTAATAATAATATATATATAATATAATAATATATATATTAATATAATAATAATAATAATATATATATATATGTAATAATAATAATAATATATATAATAATAATAATATATATATATATGTGTACAATAATAATAATAATATAATAATATATATATAATAATAATAATAATAATAATAATAATATAATAATAATAATAATAATAATAATATATATATAATATATATATATATATATATATATATATATATATATATATATATATATATATATATATATACTATATATATATATATATATATATATATATATATAATATATATATATATATATATATATATATATATATATATATATATATATATATATATATATATATATATATATATATATATATATATATATATATATATAACTCTTTATATATACTATATATATATATATATATATATATATATATATATATAATAATAATAATATATATATACCAAGTCGTCAAGAAAACGATTGGAACTAATAATCAGATTAATTATTACTTGTAAGACTCAAGAGTTCACAAGAGACGAGTATAGGCGAATCAGGCCTAAGAATATTTAAACTTTGGGTAAAATCCTTTATCATTGGTCCACTGTGTCCCAAAAGAAAAGAAATGATTATGCTGCCAGAGCTTGAAGAGAGTCGGCAGCCTGAGAATAACCCGTAATATACGATAGGATAAACAAGTTCGCTCTGTGAGCGACAAATATATATATGCCCTTGATTTATCTGCTATTTCTCGTCTTCAATCGACGGATGAATAAACTACCATTTTTCAGCCTCGTATTGATTCTTACCCTCAACAAAATAATCTTCAGCTTTTCCGTGACCAATTTTGCCAAAGCCTTGTCGAGAACAAATCTTCAATAATTTTCATCAGATGTCTCATCCTGGAGTTAAGGCTTCTCTGCGTCTTATAAAGACTAGGTATTTCTGGCCTAACATGGATCGTGACATCAGAATTTTGGTTCGCTCCTGTCAACAGTGCTAACTATCGAAAATGCAACGCCATACTAAACCATCTATTGCTCTCATGGAAATCCCGTCGCAGTTTTTTGAAACTGTACATATCGACATTGTGGAACCATTACCTTCATCTTCCTTTACCGATACTTCAGCTCCGGTCTTTAGATATTTTCTCACCTGCATTGACAAGAACATTAAGTGGAGAGAAGCAATTCCTCTAGTGAATACGACTTCAAAATCTGTCGCATTTGCCTTTATGCAAAGATATCAAGATATTGGAATCCCTATGCAATTAATCTCAGATAGAGTACCACCGTTTGATGGAGAATTTTTCACCGAACTATCAAATTTGATTGGATTTCACAGACTCCGGATAAGCGCTTACTACCCTTCAGCAAATTGCCAAATCGAAAGATTTCATCGATCACTGAAGAGTACTATCATGGCGCGGAAAGAAAACTGGTTACCCTCTTCCAGTCATCATGCATAGTTTTCGTTGCATTCCTGAAGACTCCGGATTCTCTCCTTTTCAAGCAGTAACGAAAACACCTCTTTGCCCTTAAGAACTTCTTCAAACACCTAAAAACAGAGATTCTTACAACGACGACTTCATGAGAAAATTTATGGCTCACATGAAACAACTGGATTTTCGACAGCTACCACCTCTTCATCCCTCCAGTGCTTCTTCATACATTCCTGTCGAACTTCAAACCTGTTCCCATGTCTTTCTTCGAGTCGATCGCATTCGGAAGAGTCTCGAAGCACCTTATTCTGGCCCTTACAAGGTTCTTCAACGAATGGATCGATGCTACAAGATACAACTTCCTGATGGACGGATGGATGTCGTTTCGATTGGTCGTTTGAAGCCTGCCGTACTCCCTTCGCCTTCACAGATGGTTCTTCAATCGGATGAGGATTCGCCCTCGCAGATGGTTCCCCACACGGATGATGATTCTCCTTCGCAGATGGTTCTTCATTCGGATGATGATTCACCTTCCCAGACGGCACTTCATCTACTGACCAGCAGAAACATACTTTAGTGTCTAAACGCAACCCAGTGCGTAGGGTATGTTTTAAATGATATACGGTTTTAAATTAATTAGTGTAAAAATACTCCACTTTGGCGAAGTGATATGTAGTGCTCATAGTATAGTATTAATTGTATTTAAATAATATTGTGGTGTTTAGATAATACTTTTTAAAAGTACTTTTAAAATATATGAGTCAACCTATTTCAGTTAACCAAATTAAAGAAAACGAATTGTAAGAATGTCATTTTTATCGATTTTATTTTTGGAATATAGAATATATTTGTTTAACTGTTATTACCTAGTTTTTATTCATAATATGTTACTAAATAATGTAATTCCTATTGTAATATATTATTTTATTTCATCTCTCTCTCTCTCTCTCTCTCTCTCTCTCTCTCTCTCTCTCTCTCTCTCTCTCTCTCTCTCTCTCTCTCTCTCTCTCTCTCTCTCTCTCCTGAATGAAAACTTGACTCGACTGTAAAGCATCTAGAGAAAAGTAATAAATGTTAAAAATCAATGTATTTAACTTTAGGTCAGCGAGTCTTTTATATATAGTAAAGATGATTTTTAATAAAATTTAACCAAAAAACATTGTTTTAACACCTTACCACTACTCAAAGAATAGCTATTTAAGGGTTATAGCAACTTGTGTTGCTGGTTCACTAGCCCTGTTGTGCAAAGCATAATGCTGAAGTGCTTCCTGGTGGTGAAAAAAGAGGACTTCAAACAGTAAGGCTACTAAGCTATCTGTTCTATTTAGGTTTCTTAACGTAAAAGGAGTTATTACAAGAAACTTCAAAAGAACCTCAACCGAAACCTGTAGTGGAGGAACAAGAAGAAGAGGTAACTCCCAACACTCCTGTCACTATATATATATATATATATATATATATATATATATATATATATATATATATATATATATATATATATATATATATATATATATATATATATATATATATATATATATATATATATATATATATATATATATATATATATATATCATTAAAATTAGGGTAATAAAATATTTGCATGGGTTCCGCGTATTATTGAAAATTAGACAAGGATACCGCGGCAAAAAAGAGTTTGGGAACCACATCCTTATACTTCAAACTTTTTCTCCTCCATGGGTTCCACATGCTAATTTATCATCTTTATTTACCGACATTCAATCTCTTCAAGTATTCCGCAAGAATGGTCCCTATCTTTGTCTGGGAGGAGGCGTTTATGATTATAATATTGATATTACAATGTTCATCTGAGCTCTCTCATGGTCACATATTTTCTCCTTATTCTTTCTTTGTTCAATTCATTAACCCCAGACTTTTCATTTATGTTCATTCTTATGCGTAGTCTGCTAGTAAACTTTGGAATTCTCTTTTATCTTTTATTTTCGTATTTCCATTAACATGCACACCTTCAAAGTCAATGTAAGGGATATTTTGGCTCTTAATGTAGTTTTAAACTGAATTATGGTTCTCCTCACAACTTTGGTAGGTTTTACGTAGACTTCACCGGAGGTGACATTAATATATATATATATATATATATATATATATATATATATATATATATATATATATATATATATATATATATATATATATATATATATTTTATATATATATATATATATATATATATATATATATATATACCGTGATGTCATCAAAATTTTTAACTTACTTTAACTAACATGGGTCGAAGGGTAATAGATAAGTCTGGCAACCCACACCACACTAAACATTCAGTAATATACCTTATTGAACCAATATATATATAAGGCACATTGTTGTTGTTCTTTTCTGGAATAGGGTTATAAGACTCATCTATTATACCTTTTAACTGATGTTGCCGAAAATAATTTGAGCTTCTTTAATTTAAAAACTTGGCGCCAAAAGCTAAATAAGGATATTTAGGACATTAATGTAGGACACAGGACAGACTCATTGGAAACAAGATATGTCCTTTATCATTATACAGGAAGCCTGGCAACCTTGAAGCAGAACATGTCATATATATACATGAAGCTTGGCAACTCTATAAAAGGACATATCCTGTATTTACAGGAAGACTGGCAACCCTGAAGCAGAACATGTCTTGTATATATATATATATATTTATATGTATATGTATATGTATATATATATATTTAAAGCTTGGCAACTCTAAAAAAGGACATATCGAGTATATGCAGGAAGCGTGGCAACCCTGAAACAGGACAAATCCTGCATATACAGAAAATCTGGAAAACCCTATCTATGGGTTCTGTCAAGCTTGTATGCTATACATATTAAGGATATCTGGTACACAAGAGCATCGCAGATTAATGGATCATCTCTATTTGTGAATGTTGCGGAACAAAAATTATTAGTTAGCTTGCAGGGAGCACATCGAGCTTATAGACTCGGCAAATGTCCTTTCTCTGAACGCTTGCTAGCCTGAAGGAAAGTATTTTGTCTGATTGGAGGGACTGCGTATGCTCTTAGATGTTAGGGTTCACGCACACACAGATACACAAAAAAAAATTGCAGGAACTAAGCAAACATTTTTATTTTATACAGTTATATATTTTTATTTTCTAGCACTATTTGCTCACATTCACTGTAATTTTTTTTATTTTAATTTTTTCCCTGAACCTTTTTTGTAATAATAATAATAATAATAATAATAATAATAATAATAATAATAATAATAATAATTAATAATAATAATAATAATAATAATAATAATAATAATAATAATAATAATAATAATAATAATAATAATAATAATAATAATAATAATAATAATAATAATAATAATAATAATAATAATAATAATAATAATAATAATAATAATAATAATAATAATAATAATAATAATAATAATAATAATAATAATGCAATTTCCAGAAAAGGAAATCACCAAGATCTGCACAAAATAACATTTGTGAGAAAACGTCGAAGGAAATCTTGTAAAAGAAGAAGAAAAAAATATATTTTGGCGGAAAAAGAGTATAATTATTTTTATTATTATACTTAGTGTTATTTACTTCAGGCCTATTGTTATTATTATTTAGAACACACATACACACGCACACACACACACACACACACACACACACACACACACACACACACACACACACACACACACACACACACACACACACACACACACACACACACACACACACACACACACACACACACACACACACACACACACACACACACACACACACACACACACACACACATACACACACACACACACACACACACACACACACACACACACACACACACACACACACACTTACACATCCCTCTTTTTTAATTTAACTCATATCAAATTTTGTTTGTAGTGATAAATTACAGAAACAAAGCTCACACGCATTCACACATACTTGCACACACACTCGAGTATAGGGCCTATTCCGTTTCAAACAAACGGTGAAATTTTGCTATAATTAAAAAAAAAAAAAAAAATATTTAATAGTTTTTTTTTTAGGCAGTGACGTATATAATAATTAGTTACAATACTAAATGAATATAAATATGATAAGAAACATATAGAAAGTGATGTCGACTAACATCTGAACATTTGAAAAAAAAGCGAACACCATTTTCTAACATATAAAGGGAGTTAGTAAAGGAGTGGAACTCATTTCACCATGCTAAGGGAGATTAGTAAGAACTCGTACATCAGTACCCCAAGGAGAGTTAACAAAGAGACTCGTACACCCCATGCCCCAAGGGGGAGTTAGTAAAGGGAACTCATTTATGCCCAAAGGGGGAGTTAGTTAGAGGAACTCGTACACCCGTACCCCAAGGGAGTTAGCAAAGGGAACTTGTACACCCCATGCCCCAAGGGAAATTAGTAAGAACTTGTGCACCTTGCCTAAGGGAAGTTAGTAAGAGAACTCGGTATCCCATGAAATATGTCCTCGATGTCCACGACACTTCAACAAATTGGTCACTAACGACTATTCTACAATAGTCACTTTGTTGTCTTACTTCAACTGAAGTTACTATGCCCATATAGTCAATCTCTCAATTATATTACAATAGCCTAAATTGGCATGTTTTTAGTTATTATTTTTTTAATATTTGATTTTGAATTCATATAATATCAATACATTACAACTTTCTACAAAAGTAAAGAATAAAAATTAATTTAAACAAATATTCACTGTTTGCATCAAACTGGGAAAGATCTTTTATATATATATATATATATATATATATATATATATATATATATATATATATATATATATATATATATATAAATATATATATATATATACTATATACATATATATCTATATATATATATATATATATACAGTAATCTAGCGCAGATTGATCGCTCGTTGCACAGCAGCAGTCTGTTACTTCCGGAAGAAGTTTAAATTATATTATGTGAAACAAATTGGAAATATAGAGAGTTTTCTTTGAAGAACTAGGAAATCGATAATACTATGTTCCAAGTCGGGTATATATATATATATATATATATATATATATATATATATATATATATATACTCTTATATATATATATATATATATATAAATATATATATATATATATATATATATATATATATATATATATATATATATATATATATATATATATATATATATATATATATATATATATTCCACGAAAGGGTTTCTTCTATCATTCTGTAGCATGTTTAAAATGTTGAAGCCTTCTGCAGGAGCGAAAAACGTCAACGATGAGGAAACGTTTTTGCATATTTCGCTACTGGAAGATGGTCAGACTTGTCTGTCGTACCATTTGATTTTTTTTTTTTTGGGGGGTGAATGATTATTGCTTCAGCGGAAGGCTTCCCGGTTGTCAAAGTCTCAAAACGGATAACGGAGGTCATTCTAAAAATGGAGGAATACATTACATTTTTCTTTCTTTCCAATTGAAATTCATAAACTTCGGTTTAACTCCTCTTGTTATTCATGACCTTAGGGGAATATATATATATATATATATATATATATATATATATATATATATATATACTATATATATATATATATATATATATATATATATATATATATATATATATATATATA
>JABUQX010059491.1:0-22500 GCA_015478945.1 Trachelipus rathkii | reverse complement strand
ATAATTTCGACGACTCCGTCACCTGCGCTACGTCCGCCACCTATTTCTGGTAGCCCTCGACGACTAGCGACTTTAGGCGACTAAATGACGGGAAGTGGCCCACCTCTATATATATATATATAATATATAATATATAATATAAATATATATATATACATAAATAATATATATATATATTATATATAATAATATAAATATAATATATATATATATAATAATATATATATATATATATATATATATATATTATTATTAAATATATTAATAATATAATATATATATATTATAAATATAATATATAAATATTATATAATATATATATATATATAATATATATATATACTATAATATATATATAGATATATATATATATAATATATATAAATATAAATAATATATATATATATATATTAATATAAATATATAATAATATGTAAACAAAAGAACATAATGGAAGTAAAGAAAATCTGCCTTCTCTGGGATCGAACCACCGAATGTGCGAATAGAAACTATACTCGATGTTTACCCACTGTTCCATCCTCCACCCAAAAAGTGGATTCAAAAACAGTTTAAGGCAACGAACTGCCGTCCAAGCGACATCACCAGTGTCCAGCCTGCCTTTCCCTCGTTCCTCGATGTTAAATATTGAATAATCGCAATTAATAAGTTTGTAACAAACAAAATTATCAAACATTAAATAAAAATTATATTCTTTGTTTGGTTACAAACTATAATTGCGATATTCCCAATTATTTAACAATCTAAAATATTAAGAACGAGGGAAAGGACAGGCTGGGCACCTGGTGATGTTGCCTTGGCGGGAGCTCGGTTGCTTTAAACTGTTCTTGAATCCAATTTTTTGGGTTGGAGATGCTCAGTGTATAAGCATCGAGTATACTTCTCATTTTTAATCAGCGTGGTTCGATCCCCAGAGAAGGCAGTATTTCTTACCTTCCCATTATATTTTCTTGTTTGTATACCAAACATAATTGCAATATGCTATATTAACATTTAAATATTAAGAACGAGGAAGACAGGCGGCACCTGGATGTGCCTTGCTGGAGCTCGGTGCTTTAAAACTGTTCTTGAATACAAATTTTTTGTTGGAGATGGCCTCAGTGGTAAAGCATCGAGTATATCTTCTCTATTCTAACTGCGGTGTTCGATCCCAAGAAGTATATTTCTTTTTACCTTCCCATTATAATCTTCTTGTTTTTCCAAACTTATTAATGCGATTATCAATATTGTAATTTCTTATAATAATATATAATAAATATATATTAATATATATATATATATAATATATAAGAATATAGATAATATAATATAATATATATATATATATATATATTATTATATAATAGTATATATATAAATATATATATTATAAATATATATATATAATTATATATATATATATATATAATTATATATATAGTAAATATAAATATATATATATAATATATATATATATTATATATTAATATATATAATAATATATATATATATATAATAATAATATATATATAATATATATATAGTATATATAATAATAATATATTATATTTAATATATCGGATTTGCAATACTTGAAACAATTGGACAAATGAAGTAGCTATTGCATAGTTATAACATTGAAGCACGTTCAGTCTACATTCCTGAAATGTCTACCTGTCATATTCTTTTCCCACGTCCCAGATTGGTCCCCAATCTAAAAAAACAACCCTAATAACAATACATTGCGAGTTCTGTTTTCTCTATCATGTCCTACTTTCTCCAAAAGTTAAAGCGAATAAGGGCTTAGATTCCCTAAAACTCTGAATCTAAGCGCCCAGCGTGGAATGCGCCCTTTGGCAAGACAATGAGGGTCCCAAGCCGGAAAGATATCGGAAGCGTTTAACGTTTACTTTCTGGATTCAACTGTTTGTGAGAAAAATGAAGGCAAAGACTAACCAATTGTGAAAGAGGGCCTAGATTCTTATAAGAAAGATATATAAAGTGTTATTTAATATTTAATAGTAGGTGTCCGAGCATATATTACCACCTACAGAATATAATATATATATAAGTATATATATATATTAACAATAAAAATATTAATATATAATAATATATATATATAAATATAATAATATTATATATATATATAATATATATATATAAATATATATAAATAATATATATATATAATAATATATATATACATATATAAATATAATATATATATATATATATATATAAATATATATATATATAATATATAATATATATATTATATATATATATATATATATTATATAAATATATATAATAGTAATATAGTATATAGTATATATAACTTAAAAACCTAATTTTAGTATTCGTGTTTATGTAAATTCATTTACATATTGTTTTACCAGAGTTTATAAGGAGGAAAACTCTGTTTTATATTGTTGAAGTATTGAGAAACTAATTAAGCTTGCAATCAATCGAGAGATTTTATAAAATGGAACTCCCGCCCTATTTTTGTTGAATATGGAAGGCTGAATTAGATTTGCAGTTTTTAAAGATTTCAACAACATATATTTCCTCATATTAAAAGTGTTCAATATTAAGAAATAAAATGGTCCTCATTATAAAATTGTTAATAATAATTAAAATGAAAATAAGATATAGTATAAAATGTGTAATAATAATAATATAATGAAAAATGTTAAAATATATAATTGTTGTAATGAATAATAAAATTAATTAACAATCATTTAGTGAAATAATAATTAATAATAATAATAATTAATAATATAATAATAATAAAATAATAATAATCATATTTTATTAATATCTAATACAGGTTAGGGATGTTTATTTATTATGTATTCTTAGGTTGTTCTTATATTTATTAATTATGAGTTCATTACTTAATTGTTCATTTTAATTGTTAAATATTTTGTTAATTTGTTTATTATCTTTTCCACAATGAAATGTACGATTTTTGCTAAATAAGCCGAATAGGAAACTCTTATGGAGAACAATTACTTAATTATCATTAATTAAGACTGTGATCCAAAACTAAAACAAGGAAGTGAAAGTCTTCCCGTGCTCAAGACGATGGTAAAGCTTACCTTCGTATATCCTTGCAATAAAACGGATAGTAATTAAACCCAAAGGATATTCCCAGTTCCAATGAATAAATCTGTCAACGGCCAAGCCCGCCCCGATGAGTCTTGCAAAAGTTGTTAAAAGAATACTCCGTCAGACGCAACAACGTATTCGTTATAATTATTACCACAGAATATAAAATGAAGCAATATCCATTAAAAGTTAAAAAGGAAATCCGTACCACACTGGCTCAACCCGTTTCCAGGATTAGAAGCCGAACAAAGAAGAATCTTCGTGAAAGCAAAAATCGCAGTCAGATAAAAAAATAAAATAATTTATAACAGTCTTAATTAAGAATGGTAATTAAAAAAAGGTAATAACGAATTTTTAGAAGTATCATAGTGAGCAAACCTATTATCTTTGACAGTACTAGGTCATAAACATAGATAAGAATAATTCATTTACCCAAAGTCCCTGAGAAAAAACCCAAGAAGAAGAGGAAAAACCGCGCGCTTTTCCAATTAGTGCGAAGCAAAATCCTTTCAACCAACAAAGCAGTCAAAAAAAGAACTCCAAGAAAAAGAAGAATTCCTGCATTAGGAGCAGAATCAAGTTAAGTCCCTTAAAAAATTATAAGGAAAACTCAATTAAAAAATCACAGGAATTTACACAAACAAAAGTGTATTATTAAAAAAACTATTTGATTAACTTAAATATTAATTATAAAACTAATTCATAATTAAAAATTAATTAATTATTAATATGAATTATATTATTTGAATTAATTTTGTATGAAAATATATAACAACACTCCATATTGAGAAGATCTATGAAAGAAACGTAGCTTATTGTTTGTTTGTTATCGAATAAAGAAGGATGGAAATTAATAAAACGTTAAAGATTTGGTATAACAATTTATTTATATTCTCTTCTTAAAAATTCTTTTATTTTTCTACTCGGTTGTAATATTATATATATAATAAATAAATATATATATAATAATATATATATTATATATATATAATAAATATATAATAATATAATAATATATATTATAAGTATATATATATATTATATATATATATATATAATATATATATATATATATATAATATATATATTACATTACACACGCAATGCGTACATTGAGTACACAGGAAAAGGTGGTTGTTCGTAGCCAACTAAAGGAAACAGTAGAAAGGACAAAAGACGTCCAAGCGGACTTCCTAAAGGCAGCATACACGAAGAACAAAACACAAAGCCAAACCAGACCAACATTGCATGGAAGAAGCATTCGCCGAGGCCGAAAGCAGCGCCAAACAGTGCAAGTTCAAGTAAAAGGAAGAGTCTTGCATACAACAGGAAGACAAATCGCCCCTCCCCCCAATCCTTGGGGTAACGCAGGAGCATCTATATATATATTATATAATATAATATATTTATATAATAATAATATATTAATATAATATATATTATATATTATATTATAGTATATAAATAATATATATATATATATCGATAGGTTTTTTAAAAAAAGAAATAAAAGTAGGATTAAAATCCCATATCAGAATAAAATTTTATTATTAGAAAATTGAAACCTGATATAGTATACATCATTTTGAATATATTATATATTATATATATTATATATATATTATATAATGTACAAAATATAATATATATATAATATATATATAGTCACGGCTAATATATATATATAGATATATATATATATATATATATATATATATATATATATATATATTTAATATATATATTATATATAATATATATATCATTATAACTATACACAAAGTATACACAGTAATGTTATACACATAAATGTATACCCCTGGTGAGTTTGCATGTACACACATGAGGTTGATGGTGATCACACCAACGCACATAGTTCACTCACCTGCCGCCGAAACAGAGAGTTCATTGGGTACGAAACATTTCATGCATTAGAACGAACGGCGAATTTTGTTTACCTTGTTTTCATAATACCTTGAAAGAAGAGGTAATACGAATAGAAATGAAATGCAATCTTTTTCTACTTTTCTTGAATTCTCATCTTTATAGAGAAAAATTACCTTTGCATTATATGAAACATTAATTCCCATTAGAATTTTAATTAATTAAAGAAGTGCCTTTGAATATAAGATATTTTAATTCTATTAAATTTTTAATTGATTGGCAGTATAACTAAATCGAATTAGAAATTCATAACTTTGATCTGATAAACACATCTGAGTAAATTTTTATTTTGGTTATAAATTAATGAGTATTTTTTAATTAATTAACTGTGTAATTAATTAAAAAATTAACCGAGTAATTAATTGATATAATTAATTGAGTTATTTTGTTAATATAATTAACTGTGTAATTAATTAAAAATTAGCTGAGCGATTAATTAAAAAATTAATTGATTAATTTTCATTTTCTATTAAATTGAATACTGCATGACCTCGTATCATCATCTGTTTGTTATTACGATTTTGAGCCTTCCATTAATTCTTTCAAAAACTCAAAAAATCGCCGCGGAATCAATCAAAATCTCTCAACACATTTTACTTCATTTGATAATTACCTGGTATCTTCATGTTAACTTTGTCTAATATCGTTTGACTTTCATTCTCGATTAATGACCATTAAAAACCCATTTTCTTCTTCTTTTATTCCTTTAAAAACCCTCTTAAAGCTCTAAATACAAACTATATATATATATATAATAATATATATATATATATAATATATATATAATATATTATATAATATATAATATATAATATATATATATATATATTAATATATATAGTATATTATAATAAATAATAGTATAATATATATATTATATATATATATTATAAAAATATATATATATAATTATATATAATATATATAATATATATATATATATATATTATATATATATATAAAATAAATATATATATATATTAAATATCAGAGTCTTATATAGTACGTATATAGAAAATAGGTAGAGAAAAGACGAAGTTAATGCAGAGGCCAAGAATAAATGGGAAAAAAAAAGCGAATAGAATGAGATGAAGGAGTAGAATGAATGAAGGATAAGAAAGAGGCGTCGAAATGAAGAAAGAGTAGAGAGAGAAGAGAGGAGAACAGTGCACTTGCTCAAAGAGCATCAAATCCCCCAAGTGTTTCACCCCCTGTAAAAACGTAAGAAAAAAGATGAGTTTCCGACCCAGAAAGATTGATCTGTAGAAAAATGCAAAGAAAGCCTTTTTAAGTAAAGCCCACTTCCCATGAGAAAAACTCCTGAGACAACCATAAGTATTCTTCCACCGATGAGTCCCATCTAGAAGATATGTTAAAATTTACCTACAAAAGTCCTCAGAAACATCCCGTTCCCTTGTTTATATGAGAACAAGCGCTGATAGTACAAAACTATCAGAGAAAAGCTGAGAATGAGCCACCAGGGGAGTCTTTCGAAAAAAAAAGGTAAATTATATGATGTAAGCCAAAGTGTGGATCATATCGCTTCAAGAAAAAAGTTCCCAATTAAGAGCCGAGATCCTAAATCTTGACCCAGAACTCAGATACCGAGGATTGTTAGAAAGAATGTCGAAATGCGAGAGAAAGTTTACCCCAATCAGAGCTAAGAGGAAACATCAAAAGAAGACAACTAGGAGTTTCTTGTGTTAATTGAAAGGAGAAAATCAAGAGGAAGTAAGTGAAGAATAGGAGTAAAGACCACCAAGCAGAGAAAAGTTGCCTCATCTCCATCAACAAGCCAAACACCAAAGTGATGAGACGGCAGTCATAGTATCTGTGCACCGCTCCGTCTCAGTCCAGTCAACCATAAGATATATAAAGCAAGGATATTACATTCCAATGCAGAAAGCAGTAGCTGAATGTTCTAAAGTAAAAAAGTGTTGATAAAGTAGCCATAAAGGATGCATTTGACGATTGTAATGTATGATTGCTTAAAAAAAAACAGAAGGTCATGCCCTCAGTCGCTGGTAGTAGATACAGCAGCCGGTTCAGTTTGCTTGTCAAAACAGTACGCTAGCAGCGTGAATTACAGTATGCTCTTAACAAGCGCAAAATCATTTCAGAATTCAGTGATCTAAATCTATATTGTATATATATCATAATATATATATACTATCTTATATATATTATTATATACTATTATACTATCTATATATATATATATATAATATATATATAAAATATATATATATATATATATATATCTTATAATAAGATAATATATATATATATCTATATATAGAGAGAGAGAAGAGAGGAGAGAAGAGGAATAAGCCAGTAAGAGAATAAGATTAGAACAAATCGGTTTTGGATGCAAATTGGACAGACAAACCTAAAGTCAGAAGATGTGAAAATTCTAACATACCAAATTATAAACAAGAAATATACTTACAATCGTCTTACCACGAGTATAGGCAAAAGTAAAATTCTGGCTTAAATTGAGGATAGAGAAGGCCAGTAAGGAGGAACCAGGCGAAGTAGAATTTCTGTCCAAGAGCTCGTCAAGAAACCTGAGGTTTCTGTCAGAACAGACTGTAAGGCCTTGGGGAAACTTTTCACTGACCTTTCCTTCGACAGTGTAAAGGAAAGATATGAATAGCGAAACATTAATGTAAAGAAAGAGAGAATAGGCTAATCCTACTGACTGTGAAAGTAAAAGAGCATCAAAACTCCATCCCCCAGATCCCGCCAACTCCAAAGTGATAATAGGTTAAGAATTGAACTGGACATTCTATTGGATGTTCCCCCCCCTCCTACAAGCTTTCGAGAAAGCCTACCGTATTCTCCGGTTAAATAGAAAAGGAATCTACGCGTGCATTCTAATGTTGTTTGTAATGTTTTTTTTGGATTGGGGGTTTTTTCCTATATAGAAAAACTCATAACTTACTGGCAATAATCTTTTGTAAGAGAAGAGTTAGCATCCTAAGATACGTATAAGGGGTCTAATTAACTATTTCCACGCAAGCCAATTGCTTTGCTATTTGAACCACAGTAGCTTCTAATCATATACCTTCTACAACCTGATTCTTTACTTTGAAAATTTTTTTTTCTATTCTAATCTCAAAAACTAGCTTAAAACTTTTAAGTCAGATTTACAAATGGTCATTATTAGTAAGACCATTTTGAGTCAAAAAAAATCGTGACTTCTCTGTCATTTAATTAAGTTAGAAGTTTACAGTTTAAAACGTTTTAAAGAATTTCGTGGAAAATCAAAATTAAGAAAAAAATCGCCCCAACAAACAAAAAAAAAAAAAATAAAAATAAACAAGCAAGAAAAAAAAACAAACTGAAATATGTACTGGAGAACAACCTGCCAAATTTAATAGAGCTGCAAATGATGATTACATCCGATTCGATTTATTTATTTTTTCCTCTCCTCATTTCTATCTCCCATGCTGTTGGCGTCTGTTACTATATATATATTACTAATAATATATAGTATATATATAATAGTAATATATATATATATAATGGAATCTAACTATATACAATATCATTATATATAACTATACTATTAATACTATATCTATTACCTGATATATGAATACTTATCTTATATATATATCTAATATAATATATATATAATATATATAACTTATTCTAATTTTTATATATTAATATATATAATATAGATATATAATAATAGTTTCACCATATATATTATATATATAATATATTATTTATAAGAGGTTGACTTCGTTAATATTAGATTAGGTTAATTTTAGGTTAGGTTTGCGTTAATTTAGGTTGTTCGATTAGGTTAGGTTACCCTATAATGTAATGTATTTACCCTAAAATTATTGAAACTTTCGATACTTTTTTAACAAATTCATATCAATTTAGGTATACCTCTTATAATAGCCTAATATTATATATATGATATTATATATATTATATATATATATATATATATATTATATATATATTATTATTATAATATATTACTATATATATATATATATATTAAATATATATATATAAATAATATTATATAGTATATATTAATAATATATATTAATATATATATATTAATATATTATTACTATATATCTATAATATATATATAATACTTATATATATTATATTATACTATATACTATATATATAGTATATATATATATACAATATACTATATATATATAGAAATATCATTAACTAATATAATATGTAATTATACTATATAAAGAAAACGCAAAACATTTTATAGTATATATATATATTTCCAGAAGAGTGTAAAAGTGGAGAAGTTGTCTAAAAGATAAATTTCATACTTTTTTTATTTGAAAGTTTTTTGAAAAACGTAAGTACTATTAGGAAGTAATCTATATATACTCGATAATCGATATATATATATATATATGTTATATTTATATTATAATACCTACTCTAATATATATATACTTATACTATATATATATATATATATATTAAATATTATATATACTAATATTCATATATATTATTATTTTTATATAAATACAGAAAGAAATTTATTTCATAAATTAATAACCATAACAATAATAACGAACAATAGTAATAATATATAATAATAATAATAAATAATAATAATAATAATATAATAATAATCAATAATAATCAATAATATTTATAATCAAAATATATTAATTAATTAATAATCAATAATGGTAATAATAAAATAGTGGTAATAATAATATTTTAGAAGAAAGAAAAGGAGGAAAGAAGAAAAAAGTAAAAGTTGTAAGAAAAAGAATAAGATCAATAAATATCCATTAATAATATAATCAATAAAATATATAAATAATAATATATATATTTGAACTACAAAATTACATAAAAATTAAAATAAAAGAATATAAAATATAAAAATTAAAATTATAAATAAAAATACAGAACAAATAATAGAATAGATAATAATAATAATAATAATAATAATAATTATAATAATATAATTAATAATATAGTCAAAAATCCTAATTCATTCTATAATAACAACCAATATAAAATTTCTGAAATCCATATAAATTATCGTTGAAATATTAGCCGGTTATATAATAAAGAAGAGAAGAAGTTTGTTAATCCTGGATGAAGCCACAATATCTTGACATTTTATCCCATATAAAATTGTAGTTTACATATTTTTCCTAAATTAAAAACTATATATGAGAATAACTTGAATATTCGGGAGCCGTTTTCCTCCTTGATCAGTCATACCTATATAATTATATATATATTAGTACTTATATATGTCATATATATATCTATATATATACTAATATATATATATATAATTATATATATATATATTTTATATACATTTATCAGCATATATTGATATATAACTATATACTATACTATATATAATTATATATATATAAGCTTATATATATTATATCTCTATATAAAATATACAATATATAATATATATATATATATATATTTAATCTATACTATATTATCTATATACTATATATATATAGTATAACTATATATACTAGATAATATATATAAAATTACATATAATTCTATATATATTATAGTTATAAGAATTACTATATTCATATATTTATTATATTACTACTAATATTCTGTATAAAGTAATAGATATTTACTATAATATATATTATATATATATATAAATATATATTTAACCTAACTATATACCCTACTTAATATAAGTATATATATATATATATATATATACTACATATAATATTATTATACTATATATATATACCTATCCGTATATTAATTTTTATATTTTATTTTTTATTATTATATATTTATAAGTTTTTATATATATAATATATACTATAATATATATATATCTATACTATATTATATTATGACTAATATAATACTCTATATCAATATATATCTTACATATATATAATACTATATATATCCTACTAGCATATATATATATACTATATATATATAAATATATATATATATATATATATATATACCTATATATATATCAGCTATCTTTTTCTGTCTCTGTGTCTATACTCTCCCTTCCTCCATCTCCTAATCTTAGTTCGTTTTCTCTCTTAAACGTTTTACGAGCGGAGCTATCCAATCGCACCATCAACGCTTCTTGACCCTTTCTTCTTTCGCTCTCTTCTCGCTCTCGTTCTTGCTTCCTCCGATCGAATAATTCGTATACCGCAAATCCAATTCTTAGAGTTCCCCATTGGTGCGCAGATATTAATCACTTTCATTCACTTCGTGTCCTTTGGTAGTATATATACTCTAATATAACTGTATAATATATTAACATATATAATATCCATATATATCTCTACCTTGTGCTGTGTAACAATATCATATCTATATATTTATATTAATATATAATATATCTATATATACTATCTATTTAATCAGTAAATATACTAACTCATATATTATATATATAATATAATTATATATATACCTCATCATATAGAATTGCTGTATGCCCTTTTCTAAGACACGGTTAGTGTCAGTATAAATATACTTCTTTTTTCATCCGCAGAGGAATAATAAAAGTTCTTAGGACCGAGTTGAACACCATTGAAGATGGAATAGTTTTATTCATAATTGAAGGCATGGTTACCTACTAATTATCAGCACATAATTGCCTATTAAAAGACTATTGTCATAGTTCCAGGAATGGCCACTCTTCGGTGTGTAGAGAAAAGTTATTTTCCTACAGCTATCGTGTCCATAGAGTAATGCGACTAAAGGTTGTTATGCTCGTAGTAAAATGTTGTACGGAAAGTAGCTATTAGACTGTTAGATAATCTCAGAGAATAGTTCCATGGCATACACCTCTTAAAGTATATAGCGATTTATTTCCGATATTAAAAAGCTTAATAGAGAAATTACAATTTATTCATTATGTATTTCAGACGGTACCAACAAGATAAAAATTTTGGACCCCCTCCTCCCTGCCCTCCACTTCTCCACGCTGAAAAATGAGCGATGAGGTATTTAGGACGTCCATGGACTCCTTGAGAGTAAGTAATTGGATTCTGCTATATTTCAAATCTTTCCAATGAGAATGAAGTCCTTAGATGGGAATAAATAGATATATAATTACTGAGTTAAGTTCAAAACCGATATTTTAGATAGTCTATCTTAAATATCTAAAAATAGTATTTGTGTTAGCTTGTACATCTCCATATAGAGATAAATTATAGTATCTATATAACAGATTACTAAATAGAACTATTAAGGTTACCATAGAAAAAGCTTTGCATCTGCATGAAAGAAGAAAAAGCTACAAGGAAAATAAATAAATAAAACAATACTCTCTACATTCATTCAACCTATGACTATGAGCTTGTTAGGTAATCATACAAATTTAAATTACTATCTTCAATGACACCAGACACACACACACCGAACAGACTACCACACACAACAACACCCACATACTATATATAATATATCACCTATCGTATATATAATACCTATACTTATATATATAATAGGTATATAGACTACTATATATATATATATTAGTAGAGTATAGATATAATTATATATCATAATATATATAAATAAATAATATAATATATCTACATATATATATACCTTTATTGATATAGTATATATTTATATATTATATGATATAATATAATATACTATATTATATATATTCTATATATATCTATTAATATATATACTATTAATATTACCCTATATTATACGTAGGTGTGTGTAGGGTGTGATGTCGATTGCTGCGTTGAAATTAAAAAATATTAAAAATATATTTTAAAGTACAATTAAAGTACAATTACTATGTTGATTTATTTATTCATTCGTATTTTCAGTATTATTCACGCTCCAACTACGAAACAACAAATGTTATAAACTTTTTTTAGTCAATATTTTTAAAAAAAATGTTACTTTATTTTCAAGATTCTAAGTAAACTTGCTACTCTCTCCTCTCTCTCTTCTCTCTCTCTCTCTCTTCCTCCTCTCTTCTTCTCTTCTCTTCTGTTCACCATCTCTCTCATTCTCTCTCTCTCTCTCTCTCTTCTCTCTCTCTCTCTTCTCTCCTCCTCCCTCTCTCCATTCACTTTAACACTAATCTATTATCTATTATCTATCTATCTATCTATCTATCCTAATCTATCTATTATCTATCATCTAATCTAATCTAATCTATCTATCTAATCTATATATATATATATTATATATATATATATATACTAGTAATTATATATAATTATATAGTATAGAATACTTTATTATTTTATATTCATATTGATAATATATAGTATAGAATATATTATAATCTATCTATCTATCTATTCCATCGTAGGGTATTGAAATAGAAGTTGAAGCCTTATGTAATAGAAGTTATACTTATGTATAGAATTGATATATATAGAAGTGTATCCTATATTTACTAGTATATATATATATATATACATATATATATATATAATATATTATAATATATATATCATATATAGTATATACAGTAATATGCAAAATAAAAGTGGACTCAGTAACCTTATTTACCACTCGGGCTTTCTCTCTCTCTCCTCTCTCTCTCTCTCTCATAATATATTATTATATTATATATAATATATAATATATATATTATAATACTACTAATAGATTATTACTATAGATATATATAATCTTATATATATACTACTATACTATACTATATATATAATTGTTGTAACACCCAAATAATTTTAATAATATAAATTGAGTTTATTGATATTTACGTTTTCTTTATTTAAATTGATTCTCGCATATGGGTAACTGTTATTGTTTCTCTTTCATTATTCTTTTATTTTTATTTTATTATTAATATATTATTATATTATTTTTTATATTTTATTCGATTTTATTATTAGTAATTAGTTAATTTCTTTATTAGCTTTATTTATTTTTAATATTGTTTGTTATTAAAATTATTATTTATTACGTATTGTATTTATATGTATAGTGTATATACTGTCTTAAAATTTTCTTCAGGCATTTCGGAGAAAGCCAAAGCTGCTGACCTTATTATAATATGATTGAAAGTAGCATTATATTCAATGAGCGATGGATGTCTTACACTTTATTGTTTAAAATCTGTTAGATAATCTTTCTATATTGGTATTAATTGTTAATAATTCTTTTTAATGCCTCAGTGGCAAAAAAAATAGAAAATTTTATCCGCAACTTTATGAAATCTTGTAGGAAGATTGATCGTTCTCTTATAATGATAACTCGTTGCTAACCCGAGCATCTCTAGCGTAGGAGTCGCCTATGATAATATAATATATATATGATATTTATAATATTACCTTAATATTTATATATATATATACCTAGATAATATTACCTGTATATATATTACTTATAATATATATATATTATATATTATAATATAAATGGATTTTAAGTAATTTAAGGCATGATTGTTGTAGTCTCAATACACGAACTTATAATATTGTAACAGATCCAAGACTTCTACTACAACAGTGGCCTAATATGTACGATGCTGGACTGTCACGAAGATGACGAGAATTTAAACCCCTATTTAGGTGGTTGCTCTTAATCTTGCAACAAATAAACAGATAAGTGGAAAGAGCTCAGGAAAAGGATGATAACAGCTGTGACTTAGTAGGTGTAACTAGGAACCAGAGATCAGGGGGAAGGACCCCCTAGTTGCCAACTGGAACCCCAGAAATTAGTTTAGTCAAAGAAATTACATGCCTTGTGGCCTTGTTTAAATTCTCAAATAATTAAAAGGGGCCATGGTGCCCCCCCCCCCCGCTTTCAGAAAAATTCCATAGTTGCGTCAAATTTGGTAAGGAGCTATCCATCCTTTCGCATAAGACTAGTACTGTGGGGATTTGTGACCCAATCTCAAGATAGCTGGCTAATGAAGACCAGATCACAAATTTTAGTATCCAATTTATTCCTCGCTTTCAACATAATCTTCAGGCGCAGTTACCCAACTTTCGCTCGAGCTTAGTTTGAAAGCCAGCCCAAATGGAAGGAGTGGAAATCTAAATTTCTGATGATATATTATATACCCGGCTGGGTCTCGTGTGGACCACAGAATTACTATAGCTATATATATACAATGGAATGGAAGTAATTATTGACTCTGTAAATCTACTCCTATTTTATAGACCGACATTGCCATAAAAAGAACTGAGTTTCTTATTGCTGATTGAATTTTGGGGACGAAACAGTTTTGTTGTATATTAAATTTAATTGAACCTTTTCCTAATAGAAGTTTTATTGAAAATTTACAAAGTTATTTATTATATGTAAGTCGCTTTGATGTTTGAAATTATAAATTTTCATGCGAAGTATTTTCTGAATTTCCGAATATATTATTGTAACACACGTTATCGAAACAAGAGTAGTATAAAGTATATAGACTTTCGACGTTGATAATATGAAAAAAAACTCAATACAAATTTCGAAAGTAATGAACAATTATAATAACAATTTTCATCTCTAAATAACCAATAATAATAAATTTATACTAACTAAGACTTTCATCATTTGTGACCCGAAATAATTATTAAGTAATTAATATAATAATAATTATAAGCATAATAATAATAATAATAAATAATACATAATAATAATAATAATATTAATCATAATATAATAATAATGTGAAGAATGATGATAGGAAAGCAGTTTATACTAGTACACTAAAATAAATGATGATTTAATAATAATAATAATAATAATAATTACTTATTCAACTAACATGACGTTTTTTTCAATCTATATTCTGTAGGCAATGATCAAATTCTCTAGAAATGCAAAGCATTCTAGAAGAAAGACAAGTTTTCAATGTAAAACTTTTTATTTTAGGGTTCTAATGTTTTTCTTGTTTGTTCAGAAAAAGAATACAGATTTAGGATCATGATATAAGACCAAATTTCTACTTCTTGGAAATAATTATTATTACAAGACAAGGGCTGAAGCTCTAAGCTGGGGGTTAATAGACTAAAATAGTTTGCGTCACCACCAGGGTTAACTATGCCTACATTACCACTAGTTTACAAATTTATCATGCACGGATTGGGAGAAACGCGATATGTTACACAATTTTTTTGAAAACTCGCTAAACTTTTTGTTCATAAAGGTTTTATTATTTTTACGAACAAACGACGTTCTATGGATGCTATATATAAATATACCGTGATAAACCGATCAATTGATGATCTTGAACGCGATTATAAAAATTCTTAACTTTATGCTTTAACAAATTTATTTGAATATTTGAAATCCATATACAATCGAATAATTTGCAATTTCCGTTTTGTCTCAATTTATTAGAGACAAAGTCTCTGAGACCACGTGACCAACTATTTACAGGCGATTTTTAATAGTTATTGAACAGAATATTTTAGTTTTAGATCTATACCATCTCGTCAGATAGTATATTAGGGCACTTGATTTTCAATCATAAAACTACAAAAGGCGGAAAGGTCTTAACAAGATAACTTATAGGAAGTTTCAGTTTCGAATATGCTCCCAAAAAATCAAATTTTCGCTATTTTATATCTTTGGCAATATTGTTGATGTTATGATTTATTTAATATTTTTTAACCTTTTTATTTTACTTCGCGTTTTTATAATCTAAATCTGAGTCCTCTTAATGTCAATAAAAAAATTGGTTGCTCATTTTTCATGACGACATAGCAGTAATTTTTAATCTCTCTTTATTTGATTGAAATTTCTACAGTTTCAAACATGACGAATTCTTTTCCTTATAAGATATTGATCCGATGAAGAATTATCATTCAATTCCATACGTATTTGTTGCTCACTTTATTGACTTTATTTTCTTATATTATTACATATTCAAATCAACATTACCGTTGTTTCTCCATTTTAATCTATTAAATTATTAGAATATTGTAAATAACCTAACAATTGTCCCTTTACTCCGTTTATTGCTACTTTTCGAGAGTATGATTTTAAATATTTGCAATGTAAAAACCAAACAATAAACAAAAAATAAGCTATAACATCACGATTCACGCAGAGGAAAGCCCGATTGAGATCTCGTCAACTGATACTAGTTTCAAATATTATCTACTTCTTAAAACTCTTTTCACACGAAAAAAACGAGCGCGCGAGCAATTAAAAGAGAAGTTTAAAACCTCCGAAACGAGTTCTTCCCCTATCTAATAACAAAACTGGACAGTAAGTTAAGACGAGGTAAAAACAAGAGGACGTTTGGAAAACAGGATGGTTTGCACAAGATATGTGGCTTTGCTGTTTGGTAATGCGAAACAATTACCACATAACCGTAGGCACGAAACAGATCAATTCAAAACTTACGGACTGTTCTAACAGAAGTACTTCACATTAGATAGCAACTCGTGGCGTTCCACGCATCAAAAAATTGAATTATCAAACTAGAACAACTCGATCAGAACAGATATGATTTGCCTTTAAATGTAACAAACACTTATTCAAAAATATAAAAGAATTAATCGTCCCAAAAGCTGTACGTCGTTTGTAGTTAAGATCATGCCAAGTCGAAGGGGGGCCTGCTTATAAGGAGGGTTATATTACGCAAGTTAATTACAGCATTACCTATATAAAAAATCTAGGAATCAACATCGTAACGGAAGGACAGTTTTCAATGGTTCCGCTTGAATTTTATAAAAAAAAGAATGTCATCAGGCGGCAAAAATAAATTGGTAAGACGCCTCCAACATGGCGCGGAACCTCTTAAAAATGAATGGGGAAAACTCCGCTTGAAAAGCAAAAGCTTCATCAAAAAAATAATATTTATTGCTAACTTTTAACTGCATTAAAATGAAATCTTGTTAGATCTCTTTCGATGCGCAAAATGTTGCAAAACCATATGGGCACAGAGCTCTACTGTTCTGATATTGCAGTATTAATAGCTTAAGGCTGAGTCACTTCTCCGGTTCGCTCTCGCGGTTACGGGAATAGCAACCGAAACCATTACGCGAAGGAACTCACAATAAGTAATTAACTTGAAATAAATCATCAATATTAATTTATTTACGTGTAAAAAACAACAAATTACTATCAAAAGATAGCAAATTTAAACTATATACTAAATAAATAAATTTGATTTGAATAGAGTGATGGGAATTTCGTCATAAAAAAATTATTCGAAAGTATTCAACATGGCAATCTTTCGGCAACTATTCACAACAGATAGTTGTCAACTGGAATACTTATTCAGTTCCGTAGAATAGAAATTACATAAAATTGCTAAAAGTTTTTTTGAATTAAAAGATGATTACCAACTTTTATAACAATTATAAGACCAGTATATCGTCTCCTGCATCCAATTCTCGTACAAGACTCAAGGTCTCTAGACAAATTATGAGGCAAAGATATCGTTAATCCTTTTGAATATAGAAAACAATGCAAGGTCAGGTAGGACGGTCAAACTTGACCTTTCGACTTGAAGGAGGTCAATAACATTTATACAAGTAAAAGGTTTGAGTGTTGGGATCAATTTGGTATATTAACCAAGTCTGACACTCATGAGAGCACCTGGTCAACGAAGAGGGAGAAGGGAAAACTTTCACAAAAATGAATTTTCCATTGCAGACCTATTTTTCATAGGCGAGATTAGTTTATAACTTACGAAATCTGTATAACTTCGTAATCCAATGATCAAAACATTTGACATCTCAGCCAAAATGTCTTGATATCTTTGAGTATAATGAAGGCGAAGTTTTGGCATTTCCAAACGATTGTCCCAACAAGAATCTGATAACTGGAATATTCCCACTCACTTCCACTCGGTTTTTCTAAGGACCTTCATCGCCCGTTTCCTTTGTTCAATTCTGCGAGGTCTGTCTGTATTTAATTATACATACTACTATTAAGTTCTCACTTATAATAATAATTATAATATATATAATAAGTATCTATATTACTATATAGTATATAATATATATATATATATATTATATAATATTACTAATAATAGTGTAATCTACTATATATAAATAGTATATTCAGAAACTAATCTCAATCATTTTTGGCTGAACATAATTGCGTTGAGTCCACAATAGTAGTTCTTTATTGAATACGAATGAATTAGATGATCGCGCATGAAATTTTTTAGACAACAAGAATGACATTGGGGGGGGGGGCTCCCGCCCCCCTAACCCACTTTTTTCCACAGGGGAGCTTACAGGTCACCCAGGGGGTGTCCCCCAAACTCATGTGACTCTTTACCTATTTATTATCAAAATGATTTGCAATTCTAGTGCGTTTGCAAGGGCCGAACTGCCCCAAATTATAAACAGAGATACCTTGTACTCTTCATCGAGTCTTTTCTACCGGTCGACACGGTGCAACACCTACACATTACATACTCTGGGTAAAGGAAAACTTTTTTCGGCTCTCATTTGCACCGAACTCACCAGACCCATATTTCTATATTGATAATAAATTTTAATTTTTATATTGGAAACATGAATTATCAAGATCTATTACTAGTTTATTTGATTTAATTGCCTTAACTAATAAAGGAAAATTGCCATGGTCTAGATTGCACATTCGTTGAGTGTGTGACTCAACTACAACCTTTAGGACCAACCATACCGACAGATACATGTCCCATTTGTACCCTTTTATCAATATTCCTCGCCCCACTCGACTTAGTGGCAAAGTGGAAAGAAGTAAATACTCAAAATTTACGACACATTATTTAAACTTCTCACACCAATGAAAGCCCACCACCAGCAAAAAACTATAATCTGTTTGGATCCCGTAAGTTTTGAGTTTAACATACAACAGAAAAAAACCTTAGTTCAGTATGAGAGGTAAGTATACTCTTTATTCGCCACGAAGTGGACCTGTGTCTTGAACGGATAGGAACATGTATGAGTGGCACCTCGGCTCAGATGTAGGTCACTACTCCAGGCAATACTCTCATCACTATCAAGCTCTCAACGGGGCTCTTGCACAATACCTTAGCTCTCTCCCCAAAAATCATCCACGCCACTAACAGACAAAGGCCCAATGACGACTGATTCTCATTAGACACAGGGGTTGGTGGTTTCCTTTCCTTTTTATAAGGATAAAGGTGCCCCCCAGATGCCGTTCGTAACTCCAAGCCCGACCCCTGCACCAAAAAGCAGTATCAAGTCGAATTTACGGAAAACCCTATCCACCCTAAAAAGAAATTTCCATCCGACTACTGTTTCTCGAAGACATCTTCATAAGGTCTTTCACCTTAGTTACTGAGGAAGTTAAGTATGATCTATTGGTTGAACGCACAGCTCTACAAACGGCTTGAATTACAATTACACCTACAGTAATGTGCAACCGGACACACACCCTGAAGTAAGCACAACCCCCCTACATTGCAGATCACTACGCAAAAGCGAGCTTAACATTACATTTTCGAAGAGTCCCTGTGGGGTGAATACTGTGTGCGGAATCACACAGTTCACGGTCTTGAACATTTTAACTCTCTCTCTCTCCATATTTTCAAGCACTGCGTCCCCATAGCCATAGAGACTATGGTTAATACTAAGTTTTTTGATTGTATCTTCCCTCAAGCGCGCGAAACAAAAGGTTGACGCCGACAGCTAATCTCAAACGAATATAGCTTCGGTGGAACCGCACTCTCTCCACAAGTTGTTTGCACCCTGGACTCAATGCGGCTCGTCCTTTGAGCGAAAGAACAAGAAGTTTAAGAAAGTACAATGACCTCTTACGTTTCGTGCCAAGAATCCACTACTATACAAAACATACATGAAAAGGGGGAGGTACACACAACATGCACACCGATACCGCAGCTAATGTCGCACCTACTACCTTGACGCAGCAGAAAACCGAACCAGTACACCTTCTCTCTTAAGAAATGCACGCCCCCCATGCTCTGCAACCTTTCCCAAACTTGCTCAACTTGCACATCTCTACCATTAATTTTTAATTTTTTTAATTATTTGTGCACATAACTCTACTCAAACTAAGTTACACCAACCCCAATTAACCGGGAGCGTGGATAGCTTAAAAGAATAATTTCACACACTATTGGATCTACTATAACCAACTGTTCCACTTAATATTGGGAATGGCAGAGAATCTTCAAAACACCACCGACAAGAAACCACCTTACACTCGAAGATCTCTCCACGAGGTCTCAAAGCTGGAGACAATATAAACTGATTAATAAAATACGAAGGTTTTTTTAATGAATGATTCAATTTATAAACGAGGGGGGAGACACCTCCATATCACCCAACAGTCTCCAGTGACGACAATATAAAGATGTTCTCTCCACATTAATTAATTCTCCAACTCAAAATAAGTAGCGACTGGATTGTATTCACCCAACGCTCCGCCAGACAGGCCAAAGAGAAGGCTTGTCGGCGTGGTGGGGACACACAGCATCCCCCTATCGCCACGCTTCCTTTCACGTGAGACAATAACGAGAACTCGAACTAATTTTTTAAATCACAAATATGTAACTGGTGCGGCAGATTCACTCTCTATCAGCTTCCCCCTCCACTCAGCGCCAACTACCGACGACGGGGCGAAGGCGAACTTAGAAGTATAAAAATATTTGATTCGCTTGGACAGGTTGTCCTCTCTCCGAGAAACTTTAATTCTCAAGCGTCGCTCTACGAATCAACACAGCTACCCACTAAAACAAAGGGGTTATGTTCTTACCTAATCAATAAACTTTATTAATAAGTTCGGGAAGTTCCCATAACAAGTCTCAGACTACACCGAGCGACCCATAATAAATCTTCTCTCAAAAGAGCAAATCTTAAAACTAACTTAAATTCCCTTTACACGTTAATCACTAAGTGGGACGGGGGTAGTCAAGAAACCCCGAGCCAAACCAAAAAAAGAAAGGAACCAAAATAGATACGCCAATAAAAACAAGAATCCTTTTGCTCTAGTCATACCATTCAAATATGAGAAACTAAAGAGTAACTTTGCTCACCGAAGTACCCAGTCTTGACAAATACGCAGGGTTGCGGGTGGGCGTCATCGGTTGAATAGATGCTCCTTTGATAAGCCGACCGTGGCTTCCAAACCCGTTGCCCCCCTACTTTGAGTTAATTCAATCTCGTTCTAACGGTCCGCTTCCCCAAAGTTCTGCTTCGGACAAACGAAATCCGTAGGTCCTCTCTCTCTGTAGATATCGGTCCAACAATTTTTTATCTGACAACCTTACTCTCTGTTTTTGCTAAAAAAGAGCTCCAGTAACTTCAAGAGCAGGCAGTCGAGCGAGGGAACCTCTCAACTTACCCTCCCATAGATGTCTAATAGGGTTGCTCCTTATTCCTCCCCACGTAAGCGGATTGGGCCAGTCCTCTCACTTCAAAAGAGCTCTATGCTTTCACACTAGGGTCGGTGAGATGAAAGAGAATTCGAGCTTACCTCATAAGTTACATCTCTACCTGTAGTATG